>PVKS010043611.1:0-14768 GCA_004027875.1 Aplodontia rufa | reverse complement strand
TTTCTTCCTTACTTCTCTCTCCTTGGCTATAAGAAGTTGGTACCTATCCAAAAACAAAACAAAAAGAGACAAGATATACTTCACTGGCAAGACAAGGATCTGCTTTCATTATGAAGCCATTGTCTTTACACTCAGAGCATCCACCATGTGGGGGTGAGCCTGGTATTCCCTATTTTGGTGTCAGGTGATAGGAAAGAAAAGAGGCTGCCCTCCAGGCTCTCCCAGTCTGAGAGCAGTGCTGTGGGTCCCAGCACAAGGGCACCTTTTGTGAAAAAAGTAATAATTAGCACCTGGCATAGGTTTTCTTGTGTCAGATGATGAAGAACTTGAACTTGAATTGAGAGACACATGTTCAAAACACCTGGAATTAAAACAATTGCCTGTCCAATATTTGTGTCTTTTCCACAACACATACACTAAGTGATGGGGAATGTACTATCTCTAAGAATCAGACAATTCTCCTGCTTAGAAAGTTTTTCCCTATGAAGAGCCACAATGTGTCCCTCTGAATTGGTGTTGGTCCTAGTTCCACCAGTTCAGGGACAATCTAATTCCTCCAAATCCTTCAGACATTGCAAGGTATTTTAGATCCTCAAGGCCTTGACTTCTTCAGCTTCTATTCATTAGTTTGCCTTCAACCCCTCTATTGCCTCGGCTGCTCTCTTTGAATGCACAAGTTTTGTCCGTGTAACATCTCACCCCATTACCAAATGCAATTCCTGTTCCAGGGCTGTCCCGAGAAGGGTGTGGGAGAGAGGCGTAGACATCCCCCACATTCAAGATTCAGCAGTGCTGTCCCACTCCAGGTCACATCTGTCATGTTACAGGTTGAGAACAGCACTCTCCACGTCATTCCCTGCTCCTCAGTGGCCTCCTCTCTGGTCCCTGTTTGTTTTTTAAAGGCATTATCTTTTCGTACTGGATTCATTCAACTTCACTTTGTATTCCACCTTAATATACACCCATCTATTGAGTCAATTTGGTTTTATCCATATATCTGAAACATACCAAATATATCATCGCCAGCTGCACGCAGGCCATTGTGCTGTTTCACATCTGAAATGCTCTTCCTTTTCCCCATCTAAATTCCCTTTCTCTTCAAAGACTCAACTCAAATATCTCCTCCCCTATGAAGCCCTCCTATATTATTCCAGCCTATAATTATCTATCTTCCCAATGTTTTTAGTCCTCAGAAGCTTTATATTCTGTGAGTATAAAAACATCTTGGTCATTTATCTTGTATAATTCACTATTTAACACACACACATATTCTATAAGCAGGAAAATATGTCACAACTTAAAATCCACTTTATTTTGTTCACTGGTATGTTTCCAGCATCTGGAGTCATGCTTGGCACATGGCAGTCACTCAATAAATATTTGTTGAGTGAATGAATAAATGAAAAGTGCTTAAAAATGTTTGCTGATTGATTGATTGATCCCTGGCCAGGATTGCCCAGATTACAGAGCACAGCTAGAGATTAAAAAACAGAAAAGGACAAGTATTACTAAAACTCTAAGAATACTTGTTTTCCTTGGATCTGATCCAGATTTGTGGAGGGAGAGGGAAGAGTTGGAGGAAGAGGTAGGCTGTCAGCAGAGAAAGGCTCCAAGTTCTCAGGGGAATTAGATTAGGCAGAGAGCTCTGAATCATGCTGGGAAATCATCAACAACCCTTCAACACTGTAAAAACAGTAGCTGCACATGAAGCTTTTGGGCAGTTTTGTCTTTTCCCCCTTTGATAAAAGGGAGCTCAATTTGCAGAATGACTTGTTCAGCCTCCCAGGTACGGTGGTTACTTAGAATTGTGGGTTTACTGGGGTGCATCCTGCCAGATCACTCACCTTTGTAGTCATGTTTCTTCTGAGCCCAGGAAACTGCTGGAAGCAAGGGAAGAAATGGATTCAACAACTGACATAAACTCTGCATGTCCTAATTAAACTTTTTCACTCCGTCATCACCCAAAGTCTTACTCCTCCTATTCTGTTTAGTTTATGACACATACTTTCTCAGCCCTAAATACTCTTTCCCTCCTTCCTTCTTATTTCCAACATCTAGGTGACCAAGTCCCATCAACGTCTGGGACTTGGTCAACGTCTCCCAAATGTGACTTCTCCTTTGCAGTCCCAGTGCCCCCATTCTTATCAAGCTCTTACAACCTCTCCCCCAAATTATTGCCATAGCTTCCTGTTGTTTTATTTGCCTCGAATCCTTACCCTTCTCTAAGCATGCTTCACACTGACACCAGTAAAATCACAGATCAGATCTGATGATGTCATTCCTTTGTTTGAAATATTCAATGGTTGCCTACTACCTGCAGAATAAAGCCCAGAACTCTTGATCTATCAAAGTCTTTCATATAAAATCATGACTCACCATTTCTCTGCCCATCCATATACAATAGCTATTCTTGCCCTATTCCTGAACTTTTTCTACCTTTAGATTTCTCCAGCTTATCTTTTGAAACTAGCTCAGACTTACTTTCCCTGGAAATTCTTTTAATGATTAAAAAACCTGGAGCCTTCAGAAATCACTAATGAGTAGCAAACAGCCTTGAAATAAATCTTAGAGGCAAAAGGTGGATTTGAGAAACACAGCCAAGCCCAGTTACTGAGTGATCATGCTTAAATGTCAAAAGCCAGACCTGGAGGTACAGAGAAAATCCAAAGGAAAAAAATGTTTGATTCCCAGTTGACAGATCAAAGAGATGAGACCTCTCATTTGTTGAGACCAACAAGTTATAACTTCTACATGAAGTGAAAGTACATCTATTATCTTGGTTAATCTTCCCAACCACCCTGTGAGGTAAGTTTTAATATCACCACTTTATTAGATGAAGACATTCAGACTTGGGCTTTCCATAGATTCAAGGTCACAGAAAAGTCAGTAGCATAACGAGGAAAAAACTTATAGCTGTCTAACTCTGAGTTTAGCCCACCTGCCACAGAACTCACAATGAAGTGGAGCAAATCTCAAAAGAGCCAGAAAGCCACACACACATCGGGTCAGGAACTAACAAAATCAGTAACTGCAGTCAGTCCACACTCTTAGAGTTGAGGCTTATTCCCAGCAAACACTGTAATGCTGGAACAGAGCTCCTTTTAAGGGGTTGTCTTAAGGAGAGTTTTTGCATCTTGACACTATCCCTGATTCCCACATCTGCCCTCCCACTCACCTCCTCCCACATTGGAATCATGCTCTCTGAGCTCTCTGAACCCTGGTTTTTGACACATAATATGCTTACATCTGAGGCATGGTAATAGTAAGTGCCACAAAACTTGATGGTCTAAAACCAGAGCCAGCATTTTTGGCTCATTATTCTGCAATTTGGGCGGTCTCAAAAGGGACAGCTTATTTCTGGTCCCCCGGATGCTGGCTGGGCTGCTTGACTGGGATTAGAGGATTCAAAATAGTTTAGTTCACATCTCACACTCCAGCTGAGGAGGCTGGAATAGCTTGAGGCTGGCCAAACCTCTCTCCAGCAGGGTAGATGGACTTGGTGACAGGGTGACTGGCTTATCAGAGCGCAAAAAATCTAGAATTTACACAGCATTACTTCTGTGCAATCCATTGGCCAAAGCAAATCACAGGACCAGTCCAGAGAAGTGTGGAAAACTCCACCTTTTAATGGGATGTGAAAGCCACCGTGCAAGGGATGTGATCTGGGGATGCTGGAGTCACTTTGAGAAACAATCGATTACATGACTTTTATATACAATTGATTTCCACCTTTTGTTTTATATACATTTGACCATCTCCCTGAGGTCAAATCCCCATTTGCACTCATTTTTAATTTCTCACATTGCCTGGCACAGTAGTTAAGTCATGAAAAATGCACCAACAGATTGAAAACATGCTAATCCAAAAATGAGCTTGGAGCTGCTCCACTCATTCTCTTTCTCATACTCTTCCACCCAATGGTAAGATTTAGGGCTTTGGAATCAGGCATGTATAAGTTGGCATCCTGTTTCTGCCGCATATATAGTGAGTGAACTTGAGCAAAAAAAATTGATTTTTCTATAAATATTCCCACATGGTAAACTGTTTCTTCAGTGTGAAATGGGAATGAAAAATTTATATCTCAGAATTGTAAGAATTAAAATAATGTGTGTAAAGAGATTAGCATGGTGCCAGGAATATCAGAAAGATTCAAAATATGATAATGATATTTAAAACGTTCCTTCTCTATTTCTCCCACTCCTTGACAATCTCCACCCCATCCATGTGCTTTCCTCCCCTCAAAGCCATCACCTTCTCAGAGCACCCTACAATCATCCAGCTGGAAATGAGCTTTCTACTCCCTGAATAAGAAATTTCCTTTGCTTTTGTCCCTCACAGTCTTAAAATGCTAGGGCTTGGAATGATAGCACTCCTTACCCTCCTTTACAGATGTTGAGAAATGTCCAGATGAGTGAAGCCACCTGGCAAGCTCTCATGGCTGGAATCAGACTCCGAACCTTGCCATTATGCGGTGTTTCCTAACTCACCCAGCTTACCATGTGCACCAAGCCAAGTTTCAATATGAAGAAGGGACGATGGCAGAGAGCTAAAGCAGAAAGCTTGTGTCAAATTCCCAAAAGAAGGAATTTCACATCAGAGGACACTAACTGGCAGTGAGCAGACTTGTGCACACAGGGAGAATGCAGCCAGTATGTGTGTTTTGCTTTGTTCACATATTAATTTTCATATAATTTTTAAGAAGTTGCCAACATTAAAAAAAAAATCATTTCAAACTCCAGATTACCAGCTTCTGTGGAAAACAACTGGACCTTCTGGCCACACTGGGCTTGCATTCAAGCCTGACAACCTACTGCTGGAACCACAGGGCTGCCCTTGTTAAATGAGGCTGTGAGCTCCAGAGTCCTTGGTTTGGGGAAAGCTCAGTCCACCTTCCTCGCTTGTGTCAGCTGTGTCAGCTGTGTCAGCTGCCTGGCCAATGCAGGCATGTGAATTTACCACTCCTACCTGATGGGAATGCTCTGGAAAGACTCATATGCATATTCTTTTATTTGGCAAGGAAGAGCCTGCATGTTCCAGCTCTGCTACAAATTTTTAGCTCCCGAAAGGAAGCTACTATGTCTTAGAAGACTTTGATAGAAATAATATTTGTTTGGTGTTTTATACCTCCCAAATAGTGTTTACATACATGATCACTTCTTTCTGTAATTCTCATTAAATTCATTTACCCCAGATGAGGAAACCAAATCAGGAAGCGTGTGATTTCCCAAAGATCAGTCATTAAGTATGGAGCTGGGTGTGGAGAATATCTGCTATTTTGGTATGGACAATAGCCATTTTCATTTCTTCTAGAAATGGGAACTTTTTGGAAACCATTCCTTGTCTCAGTCTGCAAGGTTTGGATGAGGGTGATGTCTTGGAAATGTAACTCAGGCCTACCCAATGAGAATTCTGATTGTCCCAACCTCAATGATTGGCTTAGATGTGGGCATGTGACTCACACTGGGCCAATCAGTACCAGTCCTGAGACTCCTGTTGGAACTCTTTCCTCTTGGGTTGTTAAATTGAACTATGATAAGCCTGGAGTTCTGGGTAAGATTAGCCCCCCCTTTTTTCAGGCTTCCATGGGCAAAGGAAAATCTGAGAAACTCCTCAGTTCTGCATAAGACCACCCGTTCCCTAGCCTCCAAAACACTAGGGATAAGAACAAAAAGGCCCAGAATTCTGCCTCCTTCTAGAAAGATCATTTCGCTTTTCTCTTTTCCAATACTCACTGACCCTCCACTACTTTATACCATGAGACCACCAAGATTTATTTCAGTATGTCTAGTATCCTGTTTATATCAGTCTTCCAAAAAGTACAGGACTCCCAAATGAGCCCACATTATCTAGACTGTAACCCTTACACTGCTCTAGGCAATGAGGGAAACTCCTACACACACCCCAACCTCACAGCCCCTGCTCCCTTTCCTGCTGTTTTTATTCTAGGCAAGACTTGTACTCTGACCATATGCAGTCATTTATGTTAAATAAAAATTACAGGAGGCCATTGTTTTGGAATAAACTCTTTATTAGGTTCCAACAGAGCTGACTAAAAATCAAAATGGAGTCACTCATGCTAAATTTCCACTTCACCAAACCCAAACTAATTTGTTATCTGACCTGAGAAATCAGGAGAGAAAGAGATAAAAGGTCAAACAGGCCAGTTTCAATTGGCATGACAAATGAAGTCTCCTCTGGTTTCTTATATTTTTAATCCCTACAGAAAGTTGACCTGAAGTAACTTGAAGTTAGCCAATCAGTTTTTCCTCTATTTTTCTGTCTCCCTGTCCCTGCATTAAAAGGAAAGTAACTTTGAAATAGCCAATCTGCTTTTTGTTCTGTGTTTCTGCTTTGTGCAGACCTTCTCTCTCTGTGAAATAGAGCTCTTCTGCTCAGGCCATTGAAAGACTCGTTCTGTTTAATGGAATGAAGTGTTGCATGATGCAGTAGTCACAAAGCAAAACCAATTAAGATGTTTAAACTAAATTCTTATAATTCTGTCCTTTGATACTTGTATTCCACCCACAGGAATATAAATAAGCCACATGAGGAAGGGACCATTTCTATTTGACTCATTGCCAATTACACACAGTGTGGAACCATGTCTGTGACAAAGGAAGAGCTCGAAAATTATTGAGTGAGCAAAGGAAAACCGCACATCTTGTCTTGATAAGGATAAGCTCACCCACGATGAAAAACAACAGAGAACCAAGAGGATGTATAAGGAGGAGAGAAGAATATTGTCAATTCATTTTTTAAAACTCTGACCATAGAATGTACTTTAAACTTTTCTGTTACAAGAAACAATAAATTATTCTATTTATTCTTTCCCCTAAGCCAGATTGACTTTGATTTATGATATGGTGTGAATGTTTGCGTCACCCACAATTCATACGTTGAAATCTAATTACCAATGTAATGGTATTAAGAGGTGGGATGTTTGGGAGGAGTGTTAGTCTGCTTTCCGTTACCATACTGAAATGCAGGAGTCTGGATTATATATTTTAAAAGAGGCTTATTTAGCTCACAGTTCTTAGGGCTCCAGGGCATGATGTCCACATTATCTCAGCTCTGGTGAGGGCCTCGTGGTAGATGGCATTGTGTTTAGAAAGCCTGTGAGAGGGAGAGATCACTTGATGAGACAGGAAGCATGGGGAGAAGAGTCAGGCTATGATGCTTATCTGCATTGTCAACTTGACCGAATTGAGAGATGCCTGGAAAGGTAGTCAAGCACACTCTGGGTGTGTCTGTGAGGGTGTTTTCCAGAGACAATCGGCATGCGCGTCAGCAAACTGAGGGGTGACATAGAATTACCATGTGGTCCAGGAATTCCTCTTCTGTTTATCCACCCACCAGAATGAAAGCAGGGACCCAAAAAGATATTTGTGTAATCATAGTCAAAGCAATGTTAATCACTGCAGCCAAAAGGTGGAAGAAACCCAACTGTCCACTGACCAATGAATGGGTAACAAAATGACATACACATACACTGGAATATTATTCAGCGTTAATAAGGAAGGGAATTCTGACACTTGCTGCAACACAGATGAACCTTGAGAGCATGACCCTAAGTGAAATAAACCTGTCACAAAAGGCCAAATACTGTGTGATTCTTCTCATGAGGTTCCTACAGTAGTCAAATTCACCTGGTGGGAGTGGTGACTGCCAGAAGCTGGCAGAAGGGGAAACTGGGGATTAGTGTTTAATGCATATGGATTCAAGTGGGAAGATGTTGAAGTTCTGGAGAGAGCAGTGGTGCTTGCACAACAATGAGGATGTACTTAATGCCACAGAATTGCACACTTTTAATGTTTTTTTTTTTTTCGTAAGAGAGAGAGAGGGACAGAGAAAAAAGAATCAGTTTTATTTATTTTTTTAATCTGGCCTTTATTTCTTGGACACAGTTGTATACATGATGTTTGAACCTGGGTGCTTGTGCATGCCAAGCAAGTGCTCCAACCCCTGAACCTCCGCTCCACCCAGAGAACTGCACACTTTTAAAAGGTTAAAATGGAGCCAGCATGATGACGTCTGTGATCCCAGTGACTCAGCAGGAGGATTGTGAGTTCAAGGTCAGCCTTAGCAATTTAGTGAGGCCCTTTCTTGAAACAAAATAAAAAGGGATGGGAATGTGGGTCTGTGGTTAAGCACCACTAGGTTCAGTCCCTGGTACCATAATAATAATAATGTTAAAATGAACCAGACATGGTGGCAACACTTCCGTAATTCTAGCAATTTGCAAGGCTGAGGCAGGAGGATCACAAGTTCAAGGTCAGCCTGGGCAACTGAGAAAGACCTTGTTCCAAAATAAAGAATAAAACAAAAAGGGCTGGGGATGTAGCTCAGTAGTAGAGTGTCCCTGGGATTCAAACCCTAGTACTATTTTTTAGGAAAAAAGGTTAAATGGTAAATTTTGTTATTTGTATTATGTATATGTATGGATTTGTATATTTTACATACAAATCCATGCGTATATATAGATATATATCCATGCTAAGAAAAGGAAAGAAACTGAATTAATATACTAGATCTCATATGCAAATCTTTAAACTCCCAATATGTTCTTTAACCCTACCCCTGCCATCTCCTTTCATCACTTTTACTGTCTAACACAAATGCCCCTCACATCATGTGTATTCAACAAAGTCAGGTGAATAGTGAATGAATACACAAGTGAATGAATACATTAATATTTATATTCAGTTAGTACAAAGGCTTTTCATCTCCTGGCAAAAAGCAAGCATATTGATTAGTAGTTCTTAACAGTTGGTCAAGTATCCTGACAGTTCCACTCAATGTCTGACTCTGGAGCCTAGAGGCTCTGACCCTGCCCATTCAGCTCACACACATGCCTGTGCTCAGCACAGGAGGGCTGCTTTTGCCTTGTGTGGATGTATCTCATAGGTGTGCTCCATGTGGAAAGCACCTTGAAGGAAGAGACACTTGTCTCAGTATCCTCCACAAAACTAGTTCAGAGACGTCATTTACCCAGCAGCTGCCCGAGAGCCCATAGTGGATGTGGCAGCTAGACACAAGCGAAATGATGTTGAGACAATCCTTAATCTTCAATCCTCTCCCTGGCCAAGTCTTGTAGACTTTTTCATTCAAGATATCTTTAGCCATCTGCATCTTCATTGCCACCCTGACTAAAGCCAAAATCATGTGGCACCTGACCACTGGCAGCTACCTTCTGGCTGATCTCCTTCATCCTCTCTTGAATTCCTCCACCCCCACATCACCTTGGGATCCATTGCCCATCAAACGACCAGGCTGTTTTGCAAGCTACCCATCTGATTACATTACATCCTGGCTCAACACCTTGATGACCTCCCATTGTGGGAGGACAAAGACCCGTATTGCACTTAGTTAGCATTTTGTATGCTGAAATATGCTGAAGGAACCCCAGATTGGAGAATTTTGGCAATTTGAGCAAACCTGAAAAACTCAACATGAAACCTGGAAATCTGCCTGCTGGATTTCAATTATTATGTCAGCTAAACCATATGTTGCTGTATGGTTTCCTAAAATTCTAGGTGGAGACTTCATTGTGTGCCTTCTTTCTCTTCGTTTGCTTTTTTCTTCCTTCCTTCCACACATGCTTACTATTATATGCCAGATATTTTGCTAGACATTGGCTATTAACATAGGCAAAAGCAAACATGGCCTCTCATGGATCCGTCCAGTGCAAAAGATTCTCGTTAATCAAATCATCCTGAGACAAAATATGTGCTTACCAACTGAGAGCACAGGAGAAGAGCATATAGAGGTATAGAGGAAACTATCCTGGTACGAGTATTAGTTGCTTCTCAACTAGAAGGGATGCCCACTGAGTATCATGACAGTTCAACTCAATGTCTGACTCCAGAGCCTAGATGCTCTGACCTTGCCCACAAGAGATACATCAAAAATTCAAGGGGAGTTCTTACTTGGAGTGCAAATAAACCCACAACCAACATGATGGGCACATCACATTGTGTGTGTGTCAATGAATGGGCAGGTGATAAGCAACAACACAGAGATGATTAAGACAATGGATATCATCAGGGAACCCCCTCCCTAAAAAATGTTGGGAAGACATGGAGCTTCAACCATTGTACAAAGCAACTTACTGGAACACAGACACAATATGTGTGCAGAGAACACAGAAAGAGTGTTAATTTCCACTTAGTGAGGAAGGGCAGGCTGTTGGTTATCAACTAACTCTAAAGCTAGAGCAGGTAGGACAGTCACACAGACCCCTTTCCAAGAAAGATGGAGAAGGACAAAGAACTAGAGAACGTGCAGGAAACCCTCTGAAACATTACTAAGAGTCTCTGTGTCCAGATCAAGGGTTGTCTCTTGATGACTGATAATTCTAATACTTTTAATTACGTGATAACTATGCTTGGCTGACCAATGATATTACTCCTGTGACTTGAATATTTCTAAGCTTTTTCTTTCACTACCCAAGAAGGTCTTGATTTACCAGCATAATCACTTTAAGGGAGAAATTATTCCAGGGCCAAAAGAGAATCAGCTACGGAGGGGCAGTTCCAGATCTAGAACTAACTGGTGACTTGAGTCCTACTCTGTTTTCAGTGAGTGACCAAGTGTCTGGCACTCTCTGAATCGTTACCAACTCAGGTTGAACCCTGGAGAGACACATAAACAAGGACAGGTCTTTCTGGGACATATTAGGAAAAACAGAAAACAAATAGTACTAGATAAGACTGTGATGTGAACCCTATTTGGGTGGGAACGCTTAGTCTCTGATTGGATCAGAACTCACTACTCATAAAAAATAGTGAGCTCTACTTGGCTTTTGCATATTGTTCAAACTAACTCTCATGTGTAAACTCATTCAATCCTTACTACAACCTACAAGCCAGGCAGAATGATTATCATCCACATTTTATAGAGGGAGAGCTGAGGCAGAGGGGCTAAGTCATTTGCGCAAGGTCACAGAGTGGTAGGATTTGAACTCAAGTGTTCTTGTTACACAACCTGTGCTCTTAACCTCCACATTAACCCGTCGTTATCACAGAGTTGAAAGCAAGAACATAGGATTCAGGTATTTGACCATATGTCAAATATGTCCAGAGACTGACACTCAGATATTTGACCATCTGAAATATGTCCAGAGACTGGCACTGTTTTTTGTTTTTTTTTTTTTAAAGAGAGAGGGACAGTGAGAGAGACAGAGAAAGAGAGAAACAACTTTATTCAGTTTTTTACATGGCCTTAGTTGCTCCAACACTCAGTTGTGTACGTGGTGCTGGGGTTTGAACCCGGGTCCTCGTGCTTGCCAGGCAAGCGCAGAAACCGCTGAGCCACCGCTCCAGTCCCGAGACTGGCACTGTTTTAAGAACTAGAGATACAGCACCAGGCAAGAAAGAGGTTAGGAATCTAACATCTGACTGGGGCAAAATCCGGTAATAGAGAATTAAGAAATAAAGAGGATAACTTTGGGAACTGGAACCGGAACTACCTAGATAAAATAAAAGAGGGTTGTACGGGAGTGGTAGGCTGAGGGGCTGCCTGGTTGATGCAGCCAGGGCTAGCCTCTCAGAGCAGGAATTAAGTCCCAACAAGAGGGGCTGGAGCAGTGGCTCAGTGGTTAAGGTGCTTGCCTGGCATGAACATGGACATGAGTTTGAACTCCAGCCCCACATACACAACAAGGAGTTGGAGCAATAAAAGCCACATGAAAAACTAAATAAAACTGATTCTTTCTCTCACTGTCCATCTCTCTCAAAAAAATAAATAAATAAATAAAAAATTCTGACAAGGAGAGGAAGCAGCCAACGAGGGGATCTGGGCAAGAGAGTTCCTCCAGAACAAACATAAGGCATGAAGTTCCTGGAACAGGACCAGCTTGGAGAACTGTGTAAAGGAATGAAAAAAAGAAGGGAGGGGAGGAGAGAAAGGAATGGTCACAACCTCTAGCAAGTCAGGGTCATGGAGAAGAGAGAGCAGGAGCCAAATGGGCAGCTGAGACACAGTGCTGGGGACAGCTACACAGAAACCAGTCTGACAGTGGGGCCCCTGGAGAAGGACGACTGTGAAACTGGGCCAAACCCTGAGTGTGATATTTGGCAGGAGTTTCAAGTACTAAATGTTCTCTGTAGTTGGCAGGAGAGGAAGGAAGCCTTGTTGGAGGCTTCGGTGTGGCAGCCCCTCCCTGAACACCATCGCTTGCTCTTGGGAGGTCCTGTCCTCGTTCAGATTCCTTTATTTCTGAGACCAATCACCTGACCCAATGCATCCACTGCTGGCATTTGAGCCCCAGAACTGGAGTGTGTATTACGCATGTTGTGCACTTCAAAGGGAGGAAGCCTGGACTCTCCCTGCTCCCCGAACATTCTGCCTTGGGCCAGTGGGATTGACACTCCTCCTCTGATGCCAAAATACCTAGACATGGACACCACGGAGGCATCACAGCCATGAGCTGCCCTGGGTGCTGCCTCTGGCCTTGCTGTGGCAATAGGAAGCCCCCAGGGAGCATCAGAATGCAGTGCTGAAGACAGAGGGTTCCAACCTGGCACTTCTTAAAGCTGTGTTCTGGGCTCTACAGCTTTCTAACAATCTGTCTTTCAGCAAGTTTCTTCAGTATTCTAACTTCAGTTTCCCCATGCATGAAATGCAGATGTTACCTAATGTATTAGATTTTCATCACTGTAATAAAATATCAGAGAACATCAACTTCAAGGAAAAAAGATTTGTTTTGTTTCTTGGTTTCAGCCCATGGTCACTTGGCCCCATTGCCATGGGCCTGTGGCAAGGCAGAACATCTTTGTGGGGAGCACAAAGCACAGCAGAGCTGCTCAATTCACCACAGCTGGGAAATAGAGAAGAAAGGAAAGGGGACATATGACCTTTCCAGGGCACTCACCCAGTGCTTACTTCCTCTAACTAGTTGTTACCACCTCCCAATAGTCATCCAGTTCTGAACCCACTGATGGATTAATCCACTGATGAGGTCAGAGTCCTTCTGGTCTAATCCTTACTGAAAAGCCCCACTTGTGACATTGCTGCATCAGAGCTAAAGCCTTCAACACATGAGCTTTGGGGGACACTATAGATACAAACCTAGCAACTACGCCGTAGGAATCAAGCACATGGTGTATAGAGAGTAGGAGTCAGGCGCGCTGGATATAGAGAGCTTAGCAGGAACACAGGTACTTAGTATTAAGTCAGTAGTGCTACTTATTATCATTTAATAGTATCATTAATACTATTCTTTCTATTTTAAGCCCCTCCACCTGTGAAGGATTATAATGCTTTCAAAAGGAAGTACAGAAATCAAAAGTTGTCCAAAGGAAGCCAGTGATCAAAACAATATTAAGAATTTAAAATTCCAGGAAAAGATTGGGTGAGGGTAGAGCCTGAGCAAAAGAATATTAATAAATAAAATTTCAAGTATAAAAACTGAAGAAATACAAGATGAAAAGAGAGATAAAACTAGCACTTTTCTTAACATGACCTGATATATACAAATATCAGACACAAGTCTTTGTGTTGGGGATTCCCCTAACATGAGGTCCAGCTGGCTTGTAAAAGAATTGGTGGTAAACAACTCTGATCCAGCTGGCTTGTATCTTCCTTAGTGATGTAATGCCTGACCGCATGACTAAGCTATTTGGTCACTCGTTTGTACAATTGGATAAATGTGTTCGCACTGTACCCCTATTGGCTGTTGTAATGGATAAATAGAATAGCGACTAGTCAGGTAGAAGAAGCATGGAAGAAGCAAGCAGCAGTCAGGAGGAAAGCAGAGAGATGACCACAAGCTGCCTGAGAGACCACCGCCTGCTGCCTGAGAGAGTCAGAGAGGCAGCAGCAGAGATGGCAGAGAGATCAGCAGCGGTAGGAGATGCAGGCAGTAAGAGTCTTGGCTGCAGAAATAAGGACTCTGGTTTGGCAATAGAAACAAGGACTCTAAACGTTAATAGCCTTGACTCAAAGAGAGGGAAGGCGGGAAGTGCCTGGAGGCCTTTAGCCGAGGTAAAGAGAGAAATAAAGAGTTTGGAGAACTTAAGAGCAAATGGGTCTAGTTGAATGCTTTGTCTGGTCCCTGCCGGCCGGGACCGGACAAATGGTGGCCCGTATGGGGAGGACTGGCCTAGAGCCGGGGGAAAGACTGGCCTAGAGCCGGAGAAGGACTGGCCTAGAGCCAGGGAAGTACTAGCCTAGAGCTGGGGTAGGATCTCCTGCAAGGAGAGGAAGTACTGGCTTTGAGCCGGGGAAGGACGTCCTGTTTTGTTGAAGAATTTGTTCTGTGTGTCTTTGTATGCTTATAGTTGATGTGGGTTTTATAGTATTGTTGTAGTTGCAATTTTGTTAGGGATTAGAATTCACCATGGGTTTGGAAATGTCACAAATAAGAGTGAAACAACCACTTATGGAACTATTGAAAAGAAATGGTCCACCTTTAAAAACGGCCACGGCCCGGGCATTCCTTAAGATGATGGAGCAATGTTGCCCTTGGTTTCTAGAGGAAGGGCTAGCTGCCCCAGAGTCATCCTGTTGCTGTTTGTATAGGTCTTTCAAGAAAGGTTGCTATTTTACATAGAGGTTTTTGAGTTGTTTTTCAGAGCCTTTAGTAGCTTCCTAGAGAGAAAGATACGGACCGGGGAAGAAAACCTGCCGGTCCCGCTTCGGCGTAATTAGAGAGACTTTGACATCTTAGCTGCAGCTGCTACAGCCCTGGCGGTGACTGTGCTGATGGCAGATCTTGAACAACTTGTCCAGCTCAGCTGCAAAGGCTTTCACAAATCAGGATCAACACC
>PVKS010043610.1:0-14766 GCA_004027875.1 Aplodontia rufa | reverse complement strand
TGTCCTATGAGCCTGTTTTGCAGACCTGGGGAGGGGGCTGGTCCAGAGCAGGAAGTGTGGTCTCAAAAATGGAAGCTTCTCCTCCCTCGCTGCTCCCACAACTTCCCTAGGGCTTCAGCCAAGCCTTCTGGTCCCGTCTCCTCCCTGGATCTCCGCTGCTTCCTGACAGGGCACCCAGAGCTTGCTCTGCAGTCCCAAAGAGGTCCCGCCCTAGTCAGGCGGGCTGGGAGTGTGGCAACCAGCAAGCAGACAGGGCCCCAGCCGAATCCGCCCCGCCTCCTCTGCGGAAGCCGCAGCTCCGCGCTTGCTTGAATGATATTTCCAGTCTCTGATCTCGTCGCAAAAAGGAACGCAGGTCCCAGAGAGGTCCTTGCGAGAACGCTGATTTTAAAGTTGCGCGGGGTTTTTTCTTTGCAGATGTGGCTCCGGCTGGCTGGAGTGTAGGCATGGCGGCTGTTGCCGCTGGGCGGCTGCAGCCGAGACAGGTCAGAACAAATCCCCAGGTCGCTTCTAAGTTTCTATTTCTCAAATCTACTGCCAAGATTAGGACTGGTGGTTTATATTACCAATCTCCCCAAACACACCTGGAAATACTGGCGGGAAGTTGGAGAAATTCCGATCAGTCGCGGAGGTGCAGGGAAAGCCTTTGTCTTCAGAACGCCATCTTGAATCCGGATCCTCTCTTTTTTTTAAAGAAAAGAGAACAGTGAGAGAAAGAAAGAGAGAATCAAGTTTATTTAGTTTTTCATGTGACTTTTGTTGCTCCAATGCTTAGTTCTGTATGTGGTGCTCATCTTCGAACCATGTCCTCAAGCATGCCAGACGGGCACCAAAACCACTAAGCCACCCCTCCAGCCCTTTAGTTTTCTCTTTTGAATATCTTTTTTTTTAATCCTTTAATATTTTTGAGGGGTGTGTGTACCCAGATGCATGCATGTCTGTTGTGTTTCTTCCTGATTTGTTAAAGGAATTCAGATGTCCTGGGTATTGATATTTTGATGGCTATATATGTTGCAAATATTTTCAATGAGTGAGATGTTTTCTTTTTTCTTTGTTTATAATGTCATTTGGCATATGAAATCTACATTTAATCCAAATTCATCCTTTAATTTCTCAAAGACCTATATTTTTATGCTATATGTATGCATGTGTTTTTCTCCAAGATTTCTTTTAAGTTTGACTCTTGATATTTAGATTTTTGAGTTACCTATGATGTGAGGTCTGGATAAGCATTTATTTTATAGTGATTACTTTTTATATGATGCATGTATGAAGTCCTAGCATCTTTTACTGAATAGCTTTCTTTACCCACTTATTGATAATTTCTCCTAAATCCGGCTTCCCACATACATATCTGTGTCTAAGATCTTATTTTCCTTTCCAACACAATGAAAAATATGAGAATCTAATGTAACTTGTTTGTGTTCAAATATTGCCTCCAGCATTAATTATTTGTTTGATTCTGGGCAAATTTGTGCCCCAGCTTGTTCATCTATAAAAGTCATCTATAAATTGGGCAATTAAACCTGCCTTATGAAATTTTAAAACTTAAATACTTTACTACATATAAAACATTCCATGTGGGGGCTGGAGCGGTAGCTCAGCGCTTTCAGAGCTTGCCTGGCAAGCATGAGGACCCGGGTTCAAACCCCAGCACCATGTACACAACTCTGTGTTGGAGCAACTAAGGCCATGTGAAAAACTAAATAAAGTTGTTTCTCTCTTTAAAAAAAAAAAATTCCATGTTACATAAGAGGCGCTCAATGTATAGGCTGTTATTAACATTTTTATTATCATTATTAGCACCTTTATTGTCTATTCCTTCCTCCGAGCCATACCCCTTTGGTTTCCTTTAACATGTGTTGTAGAGCAAGATTTACATCTATATCATCTTGATATTTTTTCTCTTCTCTATAAACTTTAGTATAATTTACCTATTTCAAGTTGAAAAAAATCTGTTAGTATTTTAATTGTAATTGCATTGGATTAATGAATTAATTTTGAGAAATTGATGTTTATGATAATGTGTTTTATAAAATCTCTCCTTGTATGTGATTATCATATAGTATTTCCTTTCTTCTCTTCCTGTAGTTCATTAAAATTAGTTGATTTTTCTGACATTAAAACTGCTTTGAATTACTAGGATAAAATCAACTTGGTCATTGTCAGAATTTTTGTGCGCATGCTTTTATAATGGGTCTATAAATTTACTCTCTCACATATCATTGTCCAATTTAGAGATCATAGCACAAAAAATAATGAGAAAATTGTTCTCTGAAAGTCTCTATATCATTGGAGGTTTATCTGTTATCTGACATTGGGTGAACCTATCTTTAAATGTTTTTCAGACCTGATAGTATTTTAGCAACTAATTTCTACAGTTTTTATAGGTCTAATTAATTTCTTTTTCTTTCATTTGTGAGTCAATTTTGATAATTTGTGATCATCTAGACAGTTACCTTTTTGTCAGATTTCAAAGTTTGTGCCTTAATATTAACATCTTACAGATTTTATAAAGCACATTAACATTGAATATCCTTTATCTTTGCTTTTTCCCAATTTTTCTTTCTTTTTCATTCAAACTATTGTCTATTCATGCACTCTATTGATCAAACTTGCTAGAGTTACTATCTACAGAATTTGTCATGGAAAACATTGGTTTCTTTCATTCTGAAAATTTCTTGTTTTGACTCATAAATTTCTGCTTGCATTTATCATTTACTTCACTCTATTACTTGTTTGTAAAAATGAAAATAGAAACGTGCATCTTTTCTACCAAATTCATTTAAGGCAATGAGTTCTGCAATTATATATGTAGTTTTGTTTTTCTCTGCCGTCATTCATCTTACATTGTTTTGTAATTTTAGCGTTCTTACCTCTTTGAACTAGCATTCATTTGTAGTCTTTTTGGTTACTCATTTCTAACATATGATATTGTGAGGAGAGAATGTTTTTTTATGTTAGAGATTGATTAATACTGTTGATGAATCTCTGTTATGTTTAATATAGGATCAAAATACACCAAGAAATTCAGATAAATTTTCTAATTGGATGCACAGTAATATGTACATCCATTATGTATAGGTTGCTAATCCTGTTGTTTAAATATTTTATTTCTCAAAAAATATTATTTTCTGTTTGAGATGCTTTCAAGAGAAGTATGTAAAAATATGGCACCCTGATTATGCATTTGTCAACTTCTCTTTGTATTTCTGCCACTTTTTGTTTTATATGTCAAGATAAATAGAATTTGGAAATTATCATCTCTATGCTATACTTCAAAGACTGAATCAAATTTATATTTTTACCAGTCTATAAATGAGTTTTATGAAGAATTCAGAATATTTAAATCTGATTTTCACATTATGATAAGTATTATCTTTTAGGCTTTTATCTTCACTTTTATCTTATTTTTTATTCTACCAGATATTATGTTATAGAGTCACCATTTGCTTACATATGCCCTGGATTTACTAATTTGCTTGCTCTTCATTACCTCTTGTGTATCATGCTTCTTTTTCAGGCAGGATGATTTGGAAGTAGGGAGAGGTTGAAACATACTGTATACATAAAGTCTATTACAGTAAATGTTCTAGATTTGTTAATCTGAAAACTAGTTTGCTATCATGTCTAAAAGATTACGTTTAAGGTTTCACAATTCCATGCTGATGGTTATTTTCTCTAAGACTTTTGAAATATTCCACTCTCTCCTGGTTTTTGTCGAGAACTGGGCTGGCAGTGCAGCTGTCAGACCTTCGTAATCAGTTGAGTTGCTTTTGAGAACTCCACATTCTGGTGATCTGCAACTCCACTCCCATGTGTCTGGATTCACCAGCTGCTGGGGGAGATCAGGAGTTCTCAACCTCCACACTTGTTGACATCTCTGTTGTGGATGCTGTCCTGTATTTTGAAGGATGTTCAATAGCATTTCTGGCCTCTACCCTCTATATGCAACACTATGCTGACCTGTGCCAACCGAAAATGTATCCAGACATTGACAAATATCCCCTAGGGGAAGGGTAATAGCTTTGTCCATCAACAACTGCTCTCTGTTCAAGCTACATTAACAAAAAGCCTCAAATACATCTGCGAATTTAGCAACAGATGTTATATCTCTCGCCTATGCTACATGTCCACTGTGGGCTCCAAATAGTGTTGTGCCTTATTTCTTTTGTCTGAGGAAAGGAGGGCAGATGAGCCTTTTTTTCTAGAACATTTCCAGTACTCCTGTCATTTTAAAAAAAATTAAAATCATGGGGCTAGAACAGTGACTCAGTGGTTACAGCACTTGCCTGGCATGCTCAAGGACGTGGATTTGAACCTCAGTACCATGTACACAATGAAATGTCAGAGCAACAAAAGCCACATGAAAAACTAAATAAAATTGATTCTCTCTTTATCTCTCTCTCTCAATTGATTCTTTCTCTGTCTCTCAATTGATTCTCTCTCTCTCTCTCTCTCACTGTCCCTCTCTCTTTAATAAAAACAAAACAAAACAAAATAAAGCATGATAAGACATGCTAGCTAGCCACTAACTTTCTGCTTAAAAGACAGGTACCACCTCTGCTTCAATTTCATTAAATAAAGCAAGGTTCACTACCAAGTTCAGTGCTGGAGGAGTATTCGTCCAATGGGAGGAAGCAACAAGTACTTGGGAGCAGCAATGCACTCTCACACAATGTGCACATGCTTTTGTTTGACTTGTTGAATCTGCAGATTACAATCCTTTATCGCCTCTTCTACGTGCTCTGTATGTCTTCAAATGTTTTCTCTGCCATTACTTTCTTTCTCTGGAACTTCAGTGAGTTTTCTTTTTTAAAAAAAACTTTCTAAATCTTTGTGTCTCAAACCTTCTTTCATTTTTAAATAAGCTTATTCTTTGTAGTTCATTCCAGATATCACCATTAGCTATACTTTCTTGTTCATTACTTTTTCTCTGTGTAAAGGATCTCATTTTTTATTGGTTACCCCTAAAATACTATTGAGCAGATCTGACTTAATAAAGGTTTACAATCATTAATATTTCAATTCCCCCCACCAAATAGCACAATGGTCTTAGAAAGCTTTGACTCATTTTCCTTTGTAATGTTTGTCTAGTATCTTAGTTCCACATTGAATTAAAAATTCTAAGTTTGTCTTTATGTTTATCATGTTTCTCTCTGCTCTCTCTGTCTCTCTCCCTGTATCTCTCTCTCTCACACACACATAACATATGCACAATATGCCAACATTTCATATTTGTAGCACTTTCTGTGCTCAGTTTCTTTCTTGATAAGTATCATTCTTTTATAGTTCATTCAGCAAAATTCTACCAGTGATAAAATTCACCACTGTGTTAATTATATTTTGCCCCACCATCAAAAAACACTTCAGGTTGATAATAATTTCGTCTCGGTATCTTCAATGTGAATCCTTCAACAATTAATTTTTGCTAATGTGGAATTTGCTGTCACACAAATTATCAATCTCATGATTCATTGCTCTTTTACCATGCTTCTTATAATATTTTATCCTTATCTAAATTATTCTATAATTTTACTGTCATATTTCATGTCCACATACTGTTCAGGACTTAACATTCTTTCCGCAATCAGTCCAGAAAATTTTTCTTTCATTCATTCTAATTTTGCTTTTCTGTTTTAATTTATCCTTTCTTTTGGAACACCCAATAAATAAGTCATGTTTCTCTTAGCCTAACTTTGATGTCTCGATTGTTTTATAATTTTAATTTCTTTTCCCCAAGCCCTCATGCCTAAATGTGTTAGTCAGGGTTTAGTTACTATGATGAAAATAATAGACAAGAACAACTTAGAGGGGGAAAATTTTATTGTGGTCTCACAGTTTCAGAGGTTTAGGTCTTAGTCCACCAACTCTATTGCACTTGACCAGAAGTAAGACAGAACATCCTGCCGGAAGGACATGGTGGAGGAAAACATTCAGAAAGCAGAGAGAGAAAGGTTAAGGGGCTGCAAGAAAGATGAGCCTTTCCAGGGCACACCCCAGTCACCAGTTCTTCCACCCGCAGCCCACCCTGCCTATAGTTACCACCCAGTTAGTGCAAGCTGAGATGGACGAATTGGATTATAGCTCTCGTAATCTAATCATTTCACCTCTGGACATGCCTGCACTAATCAAGGAGCTTTGGGGTTGACCTTGTATACAAACCATAGTACCAATCAACAGCAAGAAAAGGAACAGATATTTTTGTACAGCACATAGGAAATTTTAAAAGCTGTTAAAAACACAAACAAAAAACAACCAGACCATTTAAATATGTAGAAACTGAGGTTGAAGCGATGGTTTGGTGGTTACAATGATTGCAACGGCTTTCAGGCATGTGTGAGGACACGAGTTCGAACCCCAGCACACACATACACAACCAAGTGTTGGAGCAACAAGGCCACATGAAAAACTAAATTAAATTGAATCTCTCTCACTCTCTGTCTCTCTCTCTCACTGTTCCTCTCTCTTTAAAATAAATAAATAAATATGTAGAAGCTTAGGTAAGGTTTTCTCTATCACATAGAAATTGTAAGGAATACTATTAATGGCAAAGAACAAAAAAACAGAATTTTTACAAAAAAATATAGAAGGAATCATTTCACACAATAATTATAAAATACTTTGAGAGTGAAGTCATTGAGTACCCCTTCTATAAAAACATACATGCTATATGATTTTTCTTTATAATTGTTAAGCATAACATGGACATTTATTTCAAAAGGTTAACCAGAATTTTAAAGTTTTATAGTTTTCCACCTAGGTTTTTCATCTCCTTTTATTCCCCAATCACATATCCTGAAATAAAAGGGAAAAACAACAAAGGAAGTTTTTGAAAGTCCATTTCATTCTCACCCTTCTTGCAATCATCAGTATGATCCCAAGCCTGGAGAAGCCATCAAAATTTAACTACGTGTCTATTGGGATCCATTCTTTACAGTTTTGCCATCTCATTCCTTCTTATCTTTGCCCATGACTTCTCATGAGGTCAGTGAAAAATACATGGCAGTACGATCACTTTCCTAGAAATAAAACAAAAAGCAATGGACAGCATGAGCATGTTTAAACCTTTGACCTTAGGACCTGAAAAATAGCAAAAACAAGACTATTTTTCTCTTCACTGAAAGGATGGAAATCATTAGTGGCTAATGCTCTGTATATGAGATGTAGACACAATTGATCAGAGGAAAGCCACACTTGAAAATTCAGTTCAACTCAAAAGAAAACAAAGGTAAAGATATTTCCTGTGGATAAATAACTTTGACAGCTGTGGAGGATTTTCTACTTATGTGGAATAGCCTCCAAACAAAAAACTTTGAATACTTATTACAATATCTATAACTATGGCTCCTCTTCCTTCATATGACCAAAACCACAGCAAGCATCTGCGGTCAAGTTCACACAATGTTTCCATGGTAAACACTACTAAATGATTTCAGACTTCTTTTGATTTTAAGTAGAAAATTCTTAAATTAAAAAAAAAATAAAGAAAAGCTGAGCTTACCAATAGAAGATTGTGCTATTGATAAATACAGACTCCATAGAGAAATAATCTGAAAGAAATTTCTTCACCTTCCATAAATGTCAAAATAGATCTTTTTCAGAAATGATCACTGCTTTCTCCTTCGATTTGACAGTGGAAAAGGTGACCTTAAAAATGAAAAGTGATCCATTTTTCTCAAGTAAGAACACTAAGTTACATTTAGACTGCTTTATTTCAATGGAGAGTCATTGCTGCATACCAAAAAAAGGTTGTATGCATCAGGTTATATGAAAACACTGTAATTTCTTACCTGGCCATTGGCAAACTTCAGAAACTTATTCTGACTAATTCTGCTATAGAAATATACATTGAACCCTTTATATATCCATGATGAATCTAGAGAATGGTTTAAATGGAGGATAGGGAATGACTCTAATATACCATAAGAATAATCAGAGATAACATAAAACTAACCTGGAGCCAGCTCCCTCAAGATTTCTATCCCTTTTTATGAAACTAAAAAGTTTTTGCACTGCCAAGGAAATAATCAGATTAGTCAAGAGGTTTTCTACAGAGTTGGAGAGAATCATGGGCTGTGATTCTTCTGACAGGGGTCTCATATCTGGAATCTACAAAATCCTCAAAAATCGCAACTACAAAAACACAAACAATCCAATCAATAAATGGGCCAAAGAACTAAATAGAAACTTCTCAACAGAGGACATTTATCAGGCCAATGAACACCTGAGACAGTGCTCTAAATCACTAGTAATCAGAGAAATGCAAATGAAAACTATTTTAAGATTTCACCTCACGCCAGTCAGATTGGCAAAAATGAAGAAAATAAACAATAACAGATGCTGGAGGGGTTGTGGAGAGATAGGTGCACTAGCGCACTGTTGGTGGAACTGCAGACTGGTACAGCCCCTCTGGAAAGCAGTGTGGAGAATTCTCAAAAAACTAGGCATGAACCCACCATATGATCCTGCTGTTTCTCTAACTGGATATTTTTCCAGGGGACTTAGAATCAGCACATTACAGTGATACAGCAAAATCTATGTTGATAGCATCTTAATTTACAATAGCTAAATTATGGAAACAACCCAGATGTCCCTCACTAGTTGAATGGATCCAAAAACTGTGGTATATGTATACCATGGAGTTCTACTCAGCAATTAGAAACAATAATATTGCAGCCTTTGAAGGTAAATGGATTGCTATAGAAGAAATCATGCTGAGTGAAGTCAGCATAACCCAGAGAACCAAGGGTCGAATGCCTTCACTCATCTGTGGAGGCTGGAGCTAAACCCTGACCATTGCAAAAGGCAGTCAACTCTCAGGTATTAAATCCTGAAAATGTGTAGTGAATAGAACCTAAGGCATTCATAGAGATGTACTGGGAAGAAGGGGGAGAAGGGGAGCGACAAAGGTGGGTAATTAGGGAGGGCTCTAGGGGTAGATCTAATTTTCAGAATAAAAATATATTATATTGTTTCAGTGGGGAAATAAAAAAAATTTTCTATCCTTCCCTGACTCAAACAGAAAAAAGTTTTCCAGCTTGTTAATCTTCCTGCATTCCTTCTACTAACTCTTACAGCCTTGGAGAGAAAGATTCTTAACAGACCTTTCCTCCCACATCTCCTAATAAATTGTACAAATTGTGGGAATGGACAAACAGGATTTCCATTCTGTGGTCTTAGCCATTATAAACAACATTGTGTAGACTGCAGCAAAATGGGACTTTCATAAGTAGTCCTTTAGTAGGCACAAAATTCTCCTAAGATAACCCATTCTAAAGTACGCAATTACACTAATACAGGAATTTAAGAGGAACAAAATCATTAACACTGATTACAGCATCACTTGAATATGGAACAAGTTGTATATTGAAGTTCCTCTAAGAATGCCATCTCTCATGGATGCAGACAGGCCTATAAAATAGCTTTGGCACTTTAATGCTAGTGCATTCTGAAGTTCCAGATGACAGCTGTATCGCCAACATTTTAAAGCCATCAGAAAACTCTGGCTACACAATGGTCACAGCTGGACCCATCGATCAAACTGTTTGTGCTTGAATGAGATTCAGTAGTTGTTAGATAATTAAACTCCGCATGTTCTGGACTTTAGAATTTTAATCATGAGAGCTAGATTTGGAAGAAAACAAAGTATAAAGCTTTCCCGGTTGTTTTAGCCTGAGATGAAAAATTTTAAACCCTGCAGGACTCTGGGACATGGTACAGTGTCTGAATGTTACATTCAAACCCATGTCCTATAGTTTTTATTGGCTATATTGGCCATGCAAGTTGAGAAAATTTAAATGTTGAGGATTGAATGAAAATATTCATATCTATTGTTGTGCAAGCAGAATATTCAGTATGAATGAGAGGTTATCTCTGTATCTCATCAGGCTCTACACTGAATTTTCTTTTTTTTTTTTTTTTGAGAGAGAAGGACGATGAAGAGGGAGAGAGAAAATCAATTTTTATTGAGTTTTTCACATGGCTTTCGTTGCTCTGACACTTAGTTGTGTATGTGGGTACTGGGATTTGAACCCATGTACTTGCACATGCCGGGCAAGCGCCGCAACCACTGAGTCACCACTCCAGCCCCTCTAAACTGAATTTTCATGCATAAAGTAGCCCATGACCCAAGGGCCTCAGATACAATGGACATCAGTTCCATCACTTCCATATTTATGTGTATTATATCAGTTGAGATAATTTCCCCTAGAGGCTACAGAAAACAATGGCTCACATTAGGACAGTATTTTAAAAAATTATATGGAAAAAGTTGCTTTGTTTGCATGTTGATGAGCAAGAACATTGCACGATCTGTCTCTCCTGCAGGCTTCACTTGGGGCTCACTTGCCAGAGCTGTCATACTTGCTCACCTGAACAATCCTTAGCCAGGGGACATGACCGGTGATGAACTCACCCTTTCAGGACTTACCTTGTGTGGATGGGGTACAACCAGGCTCCCCTGAAGCTTCTAGAGTAGGAAGACCAGGAAGATATTAGTGCTCAGCCACCAAAGAAACAGGATAAAAAGATTGTTGGTTCAATAAATAATCATATCTGCAATAGGCACACACAGTAAAGTTCAGGTTCAGGGAATAATGAAAACTGAAATGAATATATAAAATCACACAGTCCTTACCTTTGACCCTCCCTTTGGCACCAACCATGAAGTCATTATGCCTGATGTACATGAGAAAAGAATAATGCCTGGAGCAATTTCATTCCACCTTGAACCCTTCTTGCTCCTTTAATATGTATTTGTTGAAACCCTTCAATGTAATATTTTTATGGTGCCAGAGATACAGTGATGTCACAGCAGATATGATCAGATTTTGTGTGGTTTATACTAGAGAATCTTTATACATAAATAAATGAACAGTGCACCTGCAGCATAAGGGACTAGAGAGCAACGGAAGTGAATAGTGAAGTAATGCAGACAGGGTGGACTGCAAAGCTTTCCTAAGATGGAATTTGGATAAAGGCTGAAATAACATAGATGTTGTTGGGTATCAGGGCTCTGAGGATGGACTGCATCAGTTCAAATCCCAGCTCTGCCACACACATGTACATCACATCAGGGGCTTTGCCTCAGGTTTCTCCAGCACAAAAAGAGAAAAGCCAGGCATTGGAATGTTTGTGGTATCTTGCCTACTTCCTCCCTCAGCAACTCTTCAGTCTGTTGGGAATACTAAATAATACATTTCACAAAGCATGTGTGTCACATTGCCTGGGGCATTGCGAGTGCTCATCACAGGTCAACTATTGTTTACTATCTCAGGAAAAGTAGTGCAGGCACAGATACCAGCAAGTTATCCTTGCAAGAAATTATGCTTTGGGGAAACCAAAGTCATGGGGCATGGGGGCAGGAGTGGGCAGGTGTCAGGACATGAATGAACACAGGCTAATGTGATGGGAAATGAGGTGTAGAAGGGAGGCAGGAGCCAGATCTCACTGCTCAGGAAGTGCCAGATCCACTGTTAAATGAGGATTACGTTGGGATGAAATAAATGAGAATTTCTGGGATTGAAGTTCAAGTATTAAATTCTGAACTTCAGTCACCAGATTCTGACACTGAGTCAAACAGGAAAATCACTGATGTGAGCCTTGTATGCTAAACAAAACAAGTTTGAATGTGATTCTAAGAGAAAAGCCAAGCCACTGGAATGTTTGTGGTATCTTGCCCACTTCCTCCCTTTACATCTTTACTGTATATCAAATTCTTAGCTATCTTTCAACATGTCACATTCTCTGAGATTAGAAGAGTCCTATGACAGTCTCTGCTTCCCCTGGGCTTTCCAACATTATTTCTTACCTCTTGATAGCACAGCACTTCCTGGAGAGTATTATGTTATGGACTTGCCAATTACCCACAAGAAGGTAAATTCCTCCACAGCAGGAACCATGGTTCCTCAATCAGTGTCTTGCACATTAAGATCCAAAGAGGTATTTTAAAGAATAAGTTTAAGGTATTCGCTTAGAAGCAATGGCTTAAAGTAAAAACTAATGCTAGAAAAACACTGACCCCCATTACTTTCAAACATCGGATCATTCAATAAATGCCCAAATGTTAGGCACTAAAATATGGAGAGACAAAAATGGTTTCATCCAGTTACAGCTCTTCATTTGAAATGAAAATAAAGACCTAGAATGTCATGATGAAATTAGGGACAGGACAGAACGACAAATAGGAATATATACCACGTGTTCCAAAAGGAATTTCCTCTGACAAGTTAAGTAACCCATATAAAAACCAAGTTCCAGCTTTTATATTCATGCTTAAAATAGTATCCAATGGTGATAGATTTAATTTTGGACACCATCAAAAAAAAATCACAAAAAAATTTTACCTTCATTTAAACTGATATAAAGCAATTTTTTCTTCTCCTTCCACATTTTTTATTGGTGCATTACAGTTGTACATAAAGATAGGTCTTTTTGTTACATATTCATACATGGGTACAGTATGACAATATAATTTTGGCAAGATATAAAGCAATTCTTAAATGCACACTCTATCTTACATGTGAAACAGCACCTAATTTATGTGCATATTATATTTATTTTTTAAGTATGTGATTTTCAATACTGTGTTAAAGATCCAGTTTGCATAAAGTATACACGAATCAATTTTAAAGGGAAAAGAAGACAAAATTATTTTCATGGGCTCCTAAAGTGTTTTTCAATTTAATAAAAGAGAAAAATACAATAGGTCGCTTGTATAGTAAGTAGAAGTGAAATCTACGTAGAACAAAGACTGTCACTTCACATGGGAACTTACCTTGAATGGCAGTCTACAAACAAAATAAATTTAAAAGTTGCCTCATGAGTTCAAGGCTGGAGGAACATTTAAATGTCTGGCCAACTCTAGTTCACACCGTGATGTACAGTTCTCTAGGGTACAGACTGTCAAACTGAGTTAGTGTCAATGAAAGAAAATGGGAGATGGACTTTCAGATGTTCTCATTCAGCTAAAAAGAAAAATATAGTTCAAAAAGCTTTTACCCACTGAGTTTTTCAAATAACGACTCAGTAGAATAGATATATTGCTTGAAAGGGAAGGTTCATAGGAATGCTAAAAGACTCCATAGATATCACCATTTTAAAAAGTGAGTCCAAGGGATGCATCTGACCTTTCACCTCAACACAAAGAACAGATGCTAATGATAATGTCCTCAGCCAACTGCATGGCCACTTAATTGGGTGTTGTGAGTTTAAAATAGGTGTTCTAAAAAAACCTTACATTCCAATCAAGTCTCAACATTAAGCAGTCCACAATCTCCATTCTCTTCCAGTACATACAATCATTATTCTATCCACCGTCACTGGACTTCCATCTAGCGCAGACATTAGGTCAGGAATGCGCCACAAGTGGCCTTTCATATTGATAGCAGGTACACTGCAGGTCATCCAGGTGAGAACTTGTAATATTTTTTCTTTTGAACATATCATAAAGTCTATACTTCCTGTGGTGAAATACAAGTGTAAAGCAGACTGAAACCTTAACTATTATACACATGATATTTGTACATATTATTCATTGGAAGCCCTAAATCACTTTCCATTTGCCAAATTCAGATGTTTGTACAGCATCTGACAGAAAATATTTGGGGCTACCTCATTTTTGGTGCCCTTTGGATCAATGACTAAATTTCAGATCATCACCATCTTTGTCAATAAAGAAGGCTCTTCATGATTATTTGGATGTTTTCTTAACCTTTGACTTTTATAGCACATTTGCTCTCTTGCTCTTAAAAATACAAAATAGTGGCAGGTATGTTGGCTCACACCTCTGACCCCATTGACTTGGGAGGCTGAGATGGGAGAATAACAAATTCAAGATCAACCTCAGCAATTTTGTGAGGCCCTGAGCAATTTATTAAGACCCTGTCTCAAAAATTTAAAAAAATATAGTAAAAGGACTTGGGGATGTAGCTCAGTGATAAAATGCCCCAGATTCAATCAATATCAATCCCCAGTATAAACATATACACAGTGACATAATTCTTACACCTATGAAGAACATTTTTATATACATGACGATAGTATATACAGTGACATAAAAGCTTGGAGTATGCCTTGTTTTAACTCAGTTCCAGCATTTCCCTTTCTCTTCCCTTCCTCTAATCCCTTGCTCTTTTTAAATATATTTGACCATAGGATTAAAATTTTATGTTTTTATAAAAGCATGCAGTATAGCTTATTCTAACTCAGTCCCCAATACCCCTCACTCCTCTCCTTTCTCTTCCCTCTACTGGTCTTCCTATACTTGGATATAGTAGGAAAAATATATAACTCAGAAAGAGAGGCATAGGACTAGTGGACAGAAGGAGGGAGGTGGGAGAGTGCTCCTTGGGGGGAAGTCTATTGATCAAATTATATTTCTATATTGTGTGCATCTATGAATATGTGACAAAAAATCCCATCATTATGTACAACTATAATGCACCAATAACAAAATAAATAAATAACATATATATGATAAGATGATAGAAAAAAGCTATTGCTTATTATAACAGGCACAGTCTAAAAAACTGAATGAAGTTTGACAAGATTAAGGTATCTGCTTTAACATTACAGTGACACAGCAATATCGATGTTCATTGCAGCACAATTTACCATTGCTAGGCTATGGAAACAACCCCGGTGTCCCTCACAGGAAGAATGGATCCAAAAACTGTGGTACATTTATACCATGGAATATTACACAGCAATTAGAAACAATGACCTTGCAGCCTTCGAGGGTAAATGGATGGTTATGGAAGAGAT
>PVKS010043609.1:0-14771 GCA_004027875.1 Aplodontia rufa | reverse complement strand
GATATTGTATGTGTGTGTGTGTGTGTGTGTGTATGTGTGTGTGAGTGTTTGTGTGTTTGCAGTTGTTTATTCATTTTATTTTCCAGAACTATGTCAGGAAGGGCCCAGTAATGAAGTTACAGTGGCAGTGGGGTGCTAGTGGAAGTGGCAGCTCTAGATTATCTCTTGCTGTTTTTACCACAAGTACACATATTCCCAGAATATGTGAGGAAGCTTAGAAAAGATGTAGCCTCAAATTTCTGGTCAGACCACGAAGAAATGGATGGTGTGAATTAAATCACTAAGAGAAAGAAATGACAGAAAGGGAAATTGTACATCTCTATGTAATGACCTGTGTATACCTTTGAATTTTACATGTATAGACAAAACAAAAAGAAACATTGGAAAAATTATGATAGCTAGTATTATGTGTAAACTATGTCCTAGGGCCCAGACTACTCTGAAAGTGGATCATACATCTGGTGGGGCAGGGCATATCAGCATAAAAAATGTGAAACCAAGTAAACATTAGAAACATAGCACACAATTGGGAATCAGGTATTGTGATCTGAATCTAATCCAGTTTGGATGCTTGCTCGAACAACATTGTAAAATGGATATTTTCCAGAAAAATACAATACAACCTAGAGTCTCCTAATGTGACATTCAATATATACAGGAATGCAATTTCAAGTTATTTAACATATAAAAAAAGAAAACCTAAAAAACTCTCTTGAGAAAAGATATTTGTCAGATAACAAAACTGATTAAAAATTTAGTGTTCTTTAAAATAAATAGAAGTAAGAAAATGAAAACTGAATAGATATTTTAGTACTGAACAAAACAAAAAAAAAGAAATATTACAAAAGGAGCATGATAATGAGAATATTAGATAAATGACATATCGAACTTGCAGATAAATCAATAGAATCTGACAGACAATATCAAAGTATTTTATATTCATATAATCTAAACTTTATTAAATTTTAGGATGGAGAATAGTAAGAAATTCTTTCCAAAAATAACACTGACAAGGTCATTATGTAATAATAAAGGAGTCCATTCATCAATATTACATAATAAATCTCAACATATTTGTACCCCAAAATGGAGCTTCTAAATTAAAATAATGTTAATGAATATGAAGAGAAAGATTGAAAGCAACAAAACAGTAGAGGACTTCAGTATTTCAATACATTGCTTTCAAAAATGGATAATTTATCTGTGGAGGAAACTAAAAGGTAGTGTGAAATTTGATCTACACTTATACCAAATGTTTCTAACATTCATTTGATCAGCATTAGAATACACATTATTCTTAAATGTACAAACAATATGCTCCTGTATAGATTGTGTTTTAGGATAAAAAATCTAAGTAAATTCATCAATACTTAAATCATAGCAAATACCTATTTAAATAAAAATGATAATAAATTAGAAATCTATTAGGAGAAAATTCACACCATACTAGTAAAACAGCATGCTTGTGAACTACAGAAAATTGTTAAAACAGAAAATAAATTGAAAACTAAAGTATTTTGAAAGAAATGAAGGTTGAAATAAAGCATACCAAACTTTTTGGGATCCAACAGAAGCAGTTCTAATTGGGAAGTTTAGCAATGAATATGCATATTAAAAAAGAAGAAAAATACAAAATAAGAAACCAGCACTTACATCTCAAGGATGTAGAAAAAAGGAGGAATAGAGAAAATCAGCAACTCAAAAGTTGGTTTTTAAAAAATATTTGTAAAATTGAAAACATCTATGAAGATTTACCAAGAGAAAAAAAATGACATAATAGAAAATAAATTAAGAACAAGTGCAGAAGTACCATCACACATGATACACATATTCAAATAATAAAGAAATTTAGATATTATTATGAACATAATGCTAAAGCTGTCCCCCCCCCTTTGGGATGTGTGTGTGTGTGTGTGTGTGTGGTGCTGAAGAGCAAACCCAGGACCTCACACAAGTTAGGAAAGTGCTCTGACAGTGAGCCACATCGCAGGCCCTAAAACTTTTATGGAAGGGAAATATTCTGGAAATACCCAATGTATAAAAACTAATTACAGGTCAAAAAGTTGTTTGTATAGTAGTGAATAAATTTAATAAGTTCAATTAACAGTGAAAAGCTTTCTAGAACAGTTAGCACTAGTCCTAGAAGGTTTCACTAGCAAATCCATCCCAATATTTAAGGAATAAATAACACATATTCCAGTTAATCTCTTCCAAAAAATAGTATACAGAATACTTTACAACTTTTTTTTAGGAAATGAAAAGCACTGTTATTGCATATGCAGATAAAGACATTAAGAAAAAAGAAAATGTAAACCAATAAATTTCTCAATCAAGTGTAAAAATCTTCAAAATGTGGGAAATTGAATCTAACAGTAAAGAAAATGATATAAAAATATCAAATTAGGATTTCTTGAGGAATGTTTTACCAATTCCACATTTGATAATCAGCCAATGAAATACACAATATCAACAGGCTAAAGAAGAAAAAACATATGATCATATCAATTAATCATATCAATTAATACATTATTGAGGCAGAAAAAAGACAGTTCAGTGTAGGCAGAACAATGTGGGTTGATAAGGAGAAAATTAACTGGTGGTCATCTTTCCTGAGAAGGCAAAGACATCCCCCAATGCTAATGAAGGTCTTACAAGACAGGCCCAGATGTAGACACTCCCACATTCTTTCTATTGACACCTAACCTAACACATGGATCAAAGAGCTTAAGGCATGGATCGAAGACTTGACCAGAATTACCTGCACCTGTGTCCTAGGTACAGGGGCAGGGAAGCAGTGACCAATCCAGGAGAGTACATCATATAAAAAGGGCAAAGCTCACTGCCTCATCGGCTCTGTCCCCTTCCCCCACTTTGGGGGAAGTCTGCTCTTTTCCCTGTGCTTTACTTTCTATAATAAAATCTGTCTACTATGCTTGCCTCAGTGTCCCTCAGTTTCATTCTTTGATTCCGAGAAGACATGAACCTGACATTCACATCGCCGGCATCAGTATTATCATGCATTTGTGATAAAAAAAAATTGAGTAAATTATTAAATGAGGGAGCATCTTCAATGTTGTTAGGTGTAGGAAAAAATTTCATCATATTCTATGGAACAGCTGAATATGTACTCTGTAAGATTAAGAACAAAGTGAAGATGCCCATTCTTGTAATCAATATTTTAATATAGTTCTAGAAACCTTCATCAGTTAAAATATGACAAAAAAGTAATTTTTTAAAAAGCTTACATGTAAAAATTACAACTTTCCTAATTGAGCTCTTAGAACTAGTAAGTGGGTATAAAAAATCACAAAACATAATAAAATGACAAGGATAACTTATGTAGTAATAAAAAATTAGATATTAATTTTTTTAAAACTTTACAATTTAAAATGTCACAAAATAAAAAGTTTACCATGAGTCTACCAAATATGCTGAATCTGTCCACATAATACCATGAAATGATGAAGAAAAAAATCAAACATTGGCTAACTTAGTAGATAAATCATATCTGTGGATACAAATACTCAGCAGAGTTAAGGTGTTAATTTTTTCTAAATGTATTTATAGATTTACAAAAATATTACTCAAAATTCTACAATGATTTTCTCATAGATATAAAAAAATGGTTCTAAACTTTATATGGAAAGGTGAATAACTTAGAATAGAATTGAAAAGTGATTCATCCCAGGGATGCAAGGTTGGTTCAGTATTCAGAAGTCAATAAATGCAATTCACCACATAAATAGGCTTAAAAAAATACATCATTATTTCAATAGATGCACAAAAATCCATTAACTAAGTATAGCACCCATTTATGATTAAAACACTAGAATAGATAAAAGGAACTTACCTCAACATAGGAAAGGCCATCTATGACAAACCCAAGGCCAAAATTATTCTGAATGGAGAAACGCTGAATGCATTTCCTCTAAAAATAGGAATAAGAGAAGGATGCACACTTTCAACATTCCTATTCAACACAGTCCTTAAAACTCTAGAAAGAGCAATTAGGGAAGAGGAGAAAATTAAAGGGATATGAATAGGCAAAGAAGAGCTCATATTACCAGTTTGCTGATGATATTATTGTATATTTAGAAGATCCAAAAAAGTCCACCAGAAGATTTCTAGAGCTCATAAATGAATTCAGCAAGGGGCTGGAGCAGTGGCTCAGCGCTTTCGGCGCTTGCCTGGCAAGCACGAGGACCTGGGTTCAATCCCCAGCACCACGTACACAACTGAGTGTTGGAGCAACTAAGGCCATGTGAAAAACTAAATAAAGTTGTTTCTCTCTTTCTCTGTCAAAAAAAAATTATAAAAAAAAATGAATTCAGCAAGGAAGCGGGATACAAAATCACCATTCATGTATCAATTCTAAAGATAAACTTGTTGAGAAAGAAATTAAGAAATCTACCTCTTTCAGGATAGCTACAGAAAAATAAATTATTTGGAATCAAACTAACAAAAGAGGTGAAGGACTTCTAAAACAAAAACTATAGAACACTAAAGAAAAAAATGGAAGACAACCTTAGAAAATTGAAGGACATCACATGTTCTTGGATGGGGAGAATTAATGTAATCGAAATGACCACATTACCTAAAGCAATAGACAGATTCAATGCAATATACTCATCAAAACTCCAATGATGTTCTTCAAAAAATTAGAAAAAAAGGCATAATATTCAATTGAAAAAAATGAGTCCTAGAATAGCGAAAGCAATACTTCACAAGAAAAGTGAAGCTGAAAGCATTACAATTCTGGATTTCAAATTCTACTACTGAGCAATAGTATCAAAACAGCATGATACTGGCACCAAGACAGACAAGAAGATCAATGGTATGGAATAGAAGACCAAGAGACAAACCCACATAATCACAGTTATTCACATTTGACAAAGGGGCCAAAAACTCTAATTTGAGAAAAGACAGTCTTTTTAAAGCATGGAACTGAGAAAACTGGAAATCAATATGTAGCAGAAAGAAATTTAGTCTCTTTTTCTCACCTTGTACAAAACTCAACTCAAAGTGGATCAAAAACCTAGTAATTAGACCAGAAACACTGCAACTACTAGAAAATGTATGCCCTACAATCTAACACATTGGCTCAGGTTCTGAATTCCTAAACAAGATCCCCATAGTACAAGAAGTAAAAGAAAAAATAAAAAGATGAGATGGTATCAACTTGAAAATCTTCCACACTGCAAATAAAACAATTAAGACCTGAAGAGCAAATCTATGGAATGGGGAAAAAAAAAAACAAAAAACAAAAAAACTTTGCCTCATGTACCTCAGACAGGGCATTAATGTTCAGGATATACTCAAAAAACATAACACCAAAAAAGGAATACACCAATCAATAGTCAAAAGACTAAACAGACACTACTCACAGGAAGAAATACAAATATATGAAAAAATGTTCAATATTTGTAACATTTAGAGAAATTCAAAATTAAGCTACACTAGGATTGTACCTAATTCCAGTTAGAATGGCTAAAATCAAGAATATGAACAAAAACAAATGTTGTTGAGGATGTGTGGGAAAATGTACACTTATACATTGTTGGTGAGACAAAACGGGTACAACCTCTCTGGAAAGCTTATGGAGATTCCTCAAAAAACTAACAATGGACCCAACATCTGATCTTTGACAAAGGGTATCAAAGACAGCCTATTCAAAAACTGTTGCTGAATAAACTAGACACCCACTTGAAGAATATTGAAATTACATGTTTATCTCCCACTTTGAACAAAAATCAACTCTAAATGGATTAAGGAATTAGGAATTAAACCAGCTACCATACAACTGCTTAAAGTTCACAGTGACGCCGTCAACAAGACTCCTAAAGTGAAAGAATTACAGTCAAAAATCAATGAGTGGGACACCATTAAACAAAAAAGTTTCTGTACAGCCAAGATAATAGTCAAAAAAATCAAGAGAAAATCTACAGAATGGGAGAGAATCATGGCCTGTGGTCCCTCTGACAGGGAACTAATATCCAAAATTGACAAACAATTCATGAAACTCAATAATATAAACACAAATAATCCAATCAATAAATGAGTCAGAGAGCTAGATGTAAACTCAAGAGAGGAAATTGAGAAAGCCAATGAAAACAGGAGAGAGTGTTCTAAATCGCTGATAATCAGAAAAATGCAAATCAGAGCTACCTTAAGATTTCTCTGTACACTTTGGGAACAGATGTTCACTATTTATCTGAGATTAGAAAGAACTAAAAAAAAAAAAAATCTCAGTAATAAAAATACAAGCAATCCAATCAATATATGATCCAGAGAGCTAAACAGAATCTCTCAACAGAGGAAATTGAGCATGCCAATGAATACATGAGAAAGCGTTCTAAATCACTAGCAATCAGAGAATTGCAAATCAAAACTACATTTGGATTTTGCCTCAGTCCAGTCAAACTGGAAAAGATGAAGAATACAACCAATAATAAATGCTGGAGGAGTTGTGGTGAGATAGGAACACTAGCATGGTGGAATTACAGATTCGTCCACCCACTCTGGACAGCAGTGTGGAGACTCCTCAAAAAATTAGGGTAGGGTCCATCATATGACCCTATGGCTATCCCTCTTCTGGGTACTTTTCCAGAGGAGTTGGAATCAGCACATTACAGAAACAGCAAAATTTATGTTTTTAGCAGCTTACTTTACAATAGCTATATTATGGAACCAATCCAGATGCCCCTCAGTTGATGAATGGATTCAAAATTCTGGTATATATATGCAATGGAGTTCTACTCAGCTATTGAAGGTAAATGAAGGTAAATGAATGGCAATGGAAGAAATCATGGTGAGCGAAGTTAGCCAAAGCCAGAGTGATAAAGACTGAATGCTTTCCCTCATTGTGGACCTAAACATTGGCTTGAGAATAAGGTAGACAAACTCATGTGCTAGATTCACAGAACAAAAATGCAAAATGCTAATATTTATGAAATATGGTTGCAAGATACTTTATAAGATATTTGAACAAGCTATGTTACATGCCTGTACAAAAATATAAATTTTTAATCCTACTTTACTTTTAGATTGTTTCTTCTCATTTCATCCCAGATGTTGTAAAAATTCTGTTCGTGTTCTGTACGTTTTTTCTTTTTTGTCATCTGTGCACTCAAGCTTGCTCAACCTGTCCTTGTTGTCAGAAGTTTTTCCTTTAACAGCTGAGGTTCTGTGTTCTCTAGAAATTAGTCTATTATTAAATTCTTCTATGGTTCATCTCATGTCATTGACTGCAAATTTTCACTCTGTTACTGCCTTTTAGAGTGTGCTATTTCTTTGATAACAGAGTTTTTCATCTCTTGAGTTTTCTCACTTAGTCCCTTCATTATATCTTCTTTTAGTGTATTGTTCCTTTCAGTAATCAGAGCATTGATGATATTTTTAAAGTTTTCATCTCAGTCTCTATCTGTGACATCCTTTTCAGGGGAGTTGTGGGTTTGAAGTGAACCTCTCCTAGTTTGATTCTTCATTTTTGAAGATCTTTTTCTGGATCTCCGAATTGAGATCTCCTTCAGGGAAGGTAGACAGTTCTCCAGGTGGTTTTCCTTTGCAAGTCAGAGGGTTGGATCAACTATCACCTCTTTGATAGTCACCTACTTCCAGATGCTGCTTCTGCCTGAGTCCTCATTTTGTTCCACTTTTTGGTTCCAGGATCAAGTTTGCATATCTGAACATGGCTTGTCTTGGGGACCTGCCAGACCAAGACCAGTAGAGGCCTGGGCCAGGGTTTGCTCCAGGCAGGTCTGCTCCTCCATTCTGTCCTGGGTGTATTCTCATGCCCAGACCAGAAGAGGACTGGGCCATTCCTTCAGCTGGACAGGTTTTGCTACAGAACTGGGTCCTTCTTGGGTATATCCTGAGTGCATGCCAGCTGAGACCAAAAGACACCTAGACTGGCATGCAGGGCATCAGGTAGGCAGGGGCTGCTCTAGGTGGGGATCCTCTTCTGGTTGGTTCTAAACAGGGGCTTCTCTGGATGGGGGTCCTACCGGAGGTGTCCTGAACACCTGTTGGCCAAGTCTAAAAGAGGCCCAGACAGGTATTCAGGGTGTCAGGTAGGCAGGGACTGATCCAGGTGGGGATCCTCCTGCAGTCAGTCTTAGGCTTGTGCTTGGACCCAGAATAAAAGAGGCCCACTTGGGCTGGTTTTTCAGCTGGGTGGGGGCTGCTCTGGCCCGGAGTCCTACCTGTAGTTTCCTAAGTGCATGCTGACCAGGACTAAAAATAACCTAGACAGGCACATGGGGCATCAGGTAATCATGGGCTGCTCCAGATGGTGATCCTCCTCTGGTCAGTACTGGGCTTGTGCTGGGCCCTGGACCAAAAGAGCGAAGCAAGAAGTCTTTGAACAGCTGAATTCATGAGCAAACTGTGGTACTTCAGTGCAATGGTATGCTAATTAGCCATCAAATTAAAGAGCTGTGGAATCTTTCAATGATATGGAAAACTATACATTTTAGTAAATTAAATAAGGCTATGTTAAAATGTTGAAAGATAGATTCCATCTCTATGACATTCTGGAAAAGAGAAATCATATAGGAATAAACAACAGAGTGGTGATTGTCAGATATTAGAGATTTGGGAAAGTTTTGGCTATAGAGGAACAGTATATGCTGACTTTTTAGGATTAATTTTCATTCTCTGTTCTGTATTATTTTGTCATATGTGATTACTCACATGTACATAAATATTAAAATTCATATAACTTCATTTTAGTATCGTATATTTTATTCCATGTAAATGCTTTCAAAATTTGAAAATCTAAGTACAAAATAGAAAAATAACACTATATTTGGTATTCACCTCTATTTTTATTGGCTACAGGAAAATTTGATAAATCATTCAATTGTTAGTAGTAAAAATATTTAACGAAATGTAAATCTAAAATGCACTGGGGGCACCTAACTAGGCAATAATAAATTATATCAGGATGTGAAAGAAGAGGAAAATCAGAAAATGAAATAAGTTTTTGGATTTTTTCTTTTAAAAGTAACAGCTGATTGTTATGAAGCTGTCTAGAGGCTGAAAAGCTGACAAATACTTCTAGTCACTTCATATGGGTTTTGACTGAGACCAAGAAGGGTTGTTTTGTTGGAGAAGGGAGAAGTGGAATTTAGATATCTATGTGACTGAAGCTCATCTGTGACTCTTTTTTTATGCCAATATTTGTAGAAGTAATGTCACAGATTGTTAGTGTCTGTGGCCTTATTATAGTCATGTATAATAATTCATAGGAAAAGAGGAGGTGATATGACAAAAAAAGACACATAGGTAATGCAACTAATGGAGTTATTACTGAACAGAATATTTTATTTTGCTTACTATTCATAATATTATTTGTTCATAAATAAATAGTAAAATTTGGCAAAAAACTGAAAATTATACAAATGGAATTTTTAAAACTAAAATTTTTAAAATATAAAACTTTTTAAAGGACAAAATAAAATCTAAGTAGATTTTAAAAGTAAATTAAGGTGAAAGAAAATAACTACAAGTTTACAGTAGAATCTAATCTCATATAATCCAAAAGTGTCCCTAAAAACTAATATAAAGAAACTCTGTAATTAAAAACTGAAAGAATACTTTATCTGCAAATATAAATGACAGGAAATAAAATGTCCATGTTTATCAAGTAGAAGAATTGTTATCCTGGATATATTATCAGAAATTCAGTGAGAACATATAAAAGCTAAAAGGTTAAATCTAAATATAAATTATATAAAGCAATCTTTATGGAGTTTAAAAATATTTAGTTAACGTGTTTGAAAATGACATATAAGACAGGAAGAAAATAAAGAGGCATCCTAAGACCTCACGTTGTTCATGATGAAAGAAAAATATCAATTTGCACTAAACTTTAGCAAATCAAGTCTGTGTTTTAACACTTCAAGAATAAACACTAAAATACAATGAAAAGCTATTTAATTGCCAAGCTTATGGAGGGATAGTGGGATAATAATAATCCAAAAACAATTTAAAAGAAGGCAAAAAATGGGAAGCAAAGGAACCTAGGTCATACAGAGAAAATTTAAAGCAAATAGTAAGATGGTATATCTAATGTTTTAGTGACTACATTAATACTTAGTGGATTAAAAAGACAAGTATTGCCAGGCTGCATTTAAAAAGGAATCTAATATGTATTATTTTAAAAAATGATACCTAAAATGTGAAATGTTAGAATGTAAATGGGTGGTAAAATATAAATAATACAGACACAACAGACTCAAGTAAATGAAAAAAAATAAAATGTTGGAACTTGAAGATAGGTCATTTTAAATATCATATTCAAATGAAAGAAGAGGAAGGAAGAATGAAAAGTGAATGCAACAACTTTGGGAGACAAAGTAAATGATGTATGTATCTATTTAACCTATAAACCTATTAGGGCTGCAAAATTTTCAAAATATAGAATTTGCAATATCCTCTCTGATAGAATTTTCTAAGACTCTCTCTTTCACCTTTATTCCTGAAGAAGGGAGACCCTCTCCCCCAGCTGTGAAACCAATACACAAGGGCCATGATATTTTGTTTCTTTTATTATGATGTTGTCCAACATGTGTTTTCATTTTTCTCCTTTTGATTTCTTGTGTTCTCCCATTAACATTGACCTTAATATGCAGCTATAGCCATTTTTGCTTTGTTTCTTCTTTGTGAAAGTCCAGGTGAGTGCTGTGTGCCTTCATATTACCCTCTTGAAGAGCTTTTGTTTGGCTTCTGAATAAACTCATTCAGTATTATTGATGTTTCCTAGATATCAAGATATGAGTACATTGTGTTGATGCAATTTTTTTATGAAAAATTAAGATTTTGAGTTTAGGTATAGAGATAATATGGAAATTTAGGTTAATGGAAATAACTGATATTTTTGTTAATCAAAATATTGGCATTTTCATGAGTCAATTTTGGTAGCAAACCCTCAAAATGACCAAAACTTTCTTATGCATTTTTTTTACCTAATAATCAATTAAAATATCTTGTAACTAATCTTTTACTATTTGATAAATCAAGTTCAATAAATGTAATAGCACAGAAAACTAGAACAAATATTCTGTGTATTGTCACTTACTACATATGACTATTTAAATATTTTCTCAGAAAATTTTACATATAGACTTTTTTATTAATTTATTTTTCTATTTGTTAATTATTGGAATGCATTAATATGATTATATGTTAAACATTGTGGCAATAATCAGCCTTATCTAATTTACTTGGTTCAGTCAACATGCTAAGATATTCATTGAATAAAATGGCATAGAAAACACAGAATACTTATTACTAAGATTCTCAGTGTTTTTTTTCTTTATTTCACAATGTATAGTGTTTATTACCATGCTTCCACATAAATATTATCTTTGATTAGGTGATGCCCAGCAACTACAAGCAAAGTAACAAGCTTAGCCATGTTTATAGATCAATCCATTTGTAAAGTATAAGTACACTTCCACATGAGAAATGAACTTACAGCTCGCATCTGCATACAAATCTTTAATATGACAAGGTGCTGTAATGTTCAAAAGGGGAGCTACTGTTATTGTTTCTTTCTTATCATGTAGCAGATAATTACCAAGGTGAATTACATGACTTACATTTCTCAGTTATTAGTATGTTTCCCCAGCCATAATTTGGTAATTTACCCTTTAACATATACATCAGTAGCTTTTTCATTTCTTATTTGAGCCTTGAATAGATTTTGGTTTGTTTTTTTCTTTTAAGGAGTACCATGTCAACATTTAAAAAATATTCACTAACTTTCAAAGAAAACCCTGCAACACAACACTCTAAATTAGTTCCAAAATGACTCCCCAACATAGTTGGCACCAACATTATTCAAAATTACTCTATTGGAGATGAAGGCTGACTCAGCAGTTCGAGTGATTGCCTGGCATGCGTGATGGCTCAGGTTAGAACCCCAGCACCATATACACAACTAAGAGTTGAGGAAAAAAAGACCAGATGAGAAAATAAGTAAAATTGGTTCCCTCTCTCTCTTCCTCTCTCTTAAAAATAATCTATCTGGGGCTGGAGCAGTGGCTCAGTGGTTTTGGCATCTGTGTGCAAGTATGCCATTTCAAACCCCAGTATCATGTACACAAAGAAGACTTAGAGCAATGATAGTCACATGAAAAACTAAATAAAAAAATTATCTCTGTCTTTCTCTCTTTCTCTCTCTCTCACTGTCCCTCTCTCTTTAAAAAAAATCCATTGCATAAGACATGCTACATTAAATTATTTAAAGCCAAATAAGTGATAGCTTTCATATTTTTATTTATTTGATCAGTTCTTCCCCCTACAAGTCAATCTTGTATAGCATTTTAAATATAGATGTTAAAAACTGGGGCTTAAACCAGTAGCCTTATCTTTTTTAAGGTAACAAACCATTCTTTTTTTTTTTTTTTTATTAAAGAGCGACAGTGACAGAGAGACAGAAAAACAATTTTTACTCAGTTTTTCATGCTGTGTACGTGATGCTGGGGTTCAAACTCATGTACTCACTCACGCTGGGCAAGCACCATAAACGCTGAGCCACAGTTCCAGGACACAAACCATTCTTTAAGCATAAATTACTTTAGAATCAAGTTACTACATTGTAAAATAAGCCCTAGTTCTAAAATTTATAAATTTGGAAAGATATTTAAAATAATACTGCAATAAAATCCAAAAAGTACTTATGGTATGCTTATGCACAGATAAAATGATAGGATTTAAAAATAACAATTCCATGGGCAGAAGCAGTGGCTCAGCAGTTAAGGTGCTTGCCTGGCATGCACAAGAACAGGAGTTCAAACCCCAGTACCATGTACACAATGAAGTGTAGGAGCAACGAAAGCCACATGAAAAAGTAAATCAAATTGATTGTCTCTTTCTGTCTCTTTCACTGAACCTCTCTCTATAAAAAAAAAAAAAATCCATGAAATTGAGGTTGCATGCATTATAGAGGACGTACATAACCTAAAATTTTCTAAAAACAAATATTCACATGGAAACCTTCCTGCCACCTCATAAAATTCAAGAACATACACCTGTATTCATTAACATCAATGATGATATCATCACACATCATGTAGTATCTGCACACTTTCAAGAATGAGGAAAAGTTTGCAAACATAGTGGTATTATGAAAAGTGTTTTGATCTCATGGACCTCCATTTGCTTAAGCAACAGGGACACAGACATAGTGTCAGCCTCAAGGAGCAACCTAGCCAAGGCTCTCTGAAGAGATTTTCAGCTTTTAATTCTTTTGTAAAGTCAGCCTTAGACAATGTTTTCACAATATATGTCTAATAAAATTTTCTTTATATTTGAATTTGTTAATCAATTCAATACGTATTTATTGATTATATTTTAACTATTAAAACCACCATTTTTTTCAGTTTGAAAGTATTCTGATATTATCTGTAGCTTTTTTCTCATTTAAGCAAATACATATCACTAGTCTAGGTGCTAATATGATTCAGAATGTATAGTAATAGGGGGATGGCTCCCTACAATACTTGGAGGCATAGGGAGGGGTTGGGGAAGGGGATAGGGTGTTTGAAGAACTCATAGGAGACTGGAGAGTGGGAATATGGGGGAACCATCCCAGAAGTCGATGTCATTCCTCCAAGAGATACCCATTTAAAGCATGAGTTCTTCTGGGAGAAACTGCAACAGGTGAAAACCAAGGTGGTCATTCATGTTTTGGTATGGCATTACTGTTGGTTTGATAATGTTTCCCCCTCAATTGTATCTCTATATACTTCTAACAAAAATAAAATAAAGTAAAAGTACCAAAGGATAAAAAAAAGAATGTATAGTATACTACATTCTTTCTAATCCCATAAGAATCAAGGACTTTGATCACTAAATGAGTGAGAAAGTAAGGCACACAAATATTTTCTTTAGAGTGAAAATACAGTGCAATTTTCAGAGAAGGAAATTAATATGAACTAGAAGGCATTATAAACAGCTGGAACTGAAAATTTCATTATACTTATACTGATATATTTAAAAAGTATTTTGAAATATTATGTATCTATGTAATATTTGGATGCCACTCTATATGCTTTCAAACTAGTTTAACATTAGAAACATATGTAGATTAGATTTATTTTATTCTGGTGATCATAGTTACTCAATACTATAATCAAAATAAATACATGGCTTGCAGTTTATAATTTTTCCAGGGAGGTGACAAAAATTACCAAACACCACAACTTTGTTGTTTAGAATCATTCATATCATAGCACCTAGGAAAGTTTTGGTTATACAATAAATACTGATTTGAAATAAAATATTATAATAATGTAATTAAATAAAGCTTAATTTATGAATTGTTATGAGTTAATGGGAAATCAAAAATTTCAGGATGAGTCTAAAAGGAGAGACATAGAGGCATTCTTTTGGCCCATAGTCATTCTTGGGAAATTTGTCTGAGTGTTAATGTCATTGTCAAATAAATCTGAATGCTGAAAGAAAACTTTTGAACTAATCCATCCAGGTGTAATTCCTTTGTCTATGATCTGACCAAATAGCTAGAATAGTTGTAGGCATAAATAATTATTTGAAGCCAAGATCATCTCTTCAAAACCTGAAGAGCTTATATAAAATTTTGGAGTAAATTAATAAAAGTGCAAGATGAAATCAAATAACAGGTAAAGAGCTTAAATACTACCTTAATATTTTTGAAATAACTCTCACTGGGGATGTAGATCAATGTTAAAGCCCTTGGCTAGCATGTGCAAAGCCCTAGGTTCCATCCCCAGCACTACAAAAAG
>PVKS010043608.1:0-14772 GCA_004027875.1 Aplodontia rufa | reverse complement strand
ATGTTGTAAGTGTCAAGAAATTTATCCATTTCTTCCAAGTTATCAAATTTGGAGGAGTATAGGTTTTCAAAATACGATCTTATAATTTGTTGGATTTCTATGGGGTTGGTGGTGATCGTTCCCTTTTCATTGGAGATTTTATTGATTTGCCTCATTTCTCTCCTTCTTTTGGTTAGATTCGCTAGGGGCCTATCTATCTCGTTTATTTTTTCAAAGTACCAGCTTTTTGTTTCATCAATTCTTGTTATTGTTTTTTTGTTTTCAATTTCATTGATTTCAGCTCTGATCTTGATTTTTTCCTTCCTTCTGCTGGCTTTGGGGTTAGATTGTTCTTCCTTTTGGAGGGCTTTGAGATGGAGTGTAAGCTTATTTTTTTTGGATCTCTCTTCATTTTTAATGTGGGCACTCAGTGCTATGAATTTTCCCCTTAGGAAAGCTTTCATGCTGTCCCAGAGGTTTCTATATGTTGTGTCTTCATTTTCGTTCTCTTCCAAGAATTTGTGGATTGCTTCTTTCATGTCTTCTTGGATCCATTCTTCATTTAATAGGGTATTATTCAATCTCCAAAAATATGTGTGTTTTCTGTTATGATTATTGCTGTTGATTGCCTGGGTCATAGCGTTGTGGTCTGAAAGGACACACGGGATGATGTCTACTTTCTTATATTTGCTGAGATTATCTTTATGAACAGAATATGATCTATTTTGGAAAAGGATCCATGTGCTGCAGAGAAGAAGGTGTATTCTGCTAACTTAGGATGGAAGATTCTATATATGTCTGTGAAGTCCATTTGGTTTATGGAGTTATTCAGGCTGGCAATTTCTTTATTGATTTTTTGTTTTGATAATCTGTCTAATGGTGACAGCGGGGTGTTGAAGTCTCCCAGTATTATTGTGTTGTGATCCATGAGAGGTTTGATGTCATGAAGTAATTTATTCACGTAGTTGGGTGCACTGTTGTTTGGAGAGTAAATATTAACTATGGTTATTTCTTCCTGTTGAAGGGTTCCTTTTAGTATTGAGTAGTGGCCTTCTTTATCTCTTTTGATTGATTTATGATTGAAATTTACTTTGTCGGATATAAGTATAGCAACACCGGCTTGTTTTCTTTGGCCATAAGCATGGTAGATTTTTTTCTATCCTTTCACCCTTAATCTGTGGATGTCTTTGCCAACAGACAAAATTTTTAAGAATTGAAGAATCTCTTTTACTTTGCTGTTGGGAATGTAGATTAGTTCAACATTTACACATTACACAATATTTTTAAAAAATCACTAACATTTGTAAAGAGCTTATTATATTCCAAATCCAAGTACTCTGTGAAATGTATTGACTTATTGATTGACTTAGTCTTTACTCAATGCTATTAATATTCAACACACACAATTTGTAGTAATGAAAAACCTGAGCCTCTTTAGAAACCCAGCAATAGGGGTTTGGGTAAATGGAACGTGGATCTGTGTGTTCTATCATCTATATAATAAGATTGACATTATCTATGTTTATTAACATTTTGGAAAGCTCTCCAAAAAGTTCAAAATTATAAAATAGGCTACCAAAGAGAATGTACACTAAACTGTCAAGTTGGCAATTTTTCTAGCGCATATTTAACTTTGGATCATTCATAAAGATGTATTTAAAAAGCAAAACTATACAAACGAAACAAACAGCTAGCCAGGAATGGTGGTACACACCTATAATCACAGGTACTTGGCAGGCTGGGCAGAGAATCACAGGTTTGCAGCCTTTCTGGGCAACTTGTCAAGACCCTATCTCAAAATAACATCTTTACAAAAGGACTAAGATGTAGCTCAGTGGTAGGATGCTTGCCTAGCTTGTATAAGACCCTGGGTTCAATCCCCAGTCCTGCAAAAACAAAAAATGGCCCCACCACACCTTATCCCTAAGAAACAATGCTGCCAAATCAAAACAAAATAATGTCTTATCTTTACCTTTGTGTTCTATTTTCATTTCTTATTATTTTTTGTTGTAGATGGACACAATACCTTTATTTCATTTATTTATTTTTATGAGGTACTAAGGATTGAACCCAGTGCTTCACATGTGCAAGGCCTTGCAAGTGTTCTACCACTGAGCCAAAGTCCAAGCCCATTTTCTGTTTTTGAAGGCAGCATCTTCTCCCAGGGAAAAGAGTTACAGGCCTGTGGTGACTTAGTTCCCTTTAAAATAGTGTTTGTTGGGCTGCAGTGGTGGCTCGGCGGTTATGGCCCTTGCTTGACATGTGCAAGTACACGGGTTCGAGCCCCAGCACCACGTACACAACTAAGTGTCAGAGCAAGGAAAGCTATGTGAAAAACTCAATAAAATTGGTTCTTTCTCCACACTGTTTTCCAGAGTGCCTGAACCAGTTTGCAGTCCCACCAGCAATGTGACAGTGTTCCTCTTTTCCCACAGCCCCTCCAGCATCTGTTGTTGTTTGTATTCTTCTTTTTTGCCACTCTAACAGGAGTGAGGTGGAATCTCATTGAAGTTTTGATTTGCATTCCTCTTATTGCTAATGATGTAGAGCATTTTCTCATATATTTATGGGCTTTCTGAACTTCCTTTGGTGAGAAGTTTCTTTTTAGATCTGCAGCCCATTTATTGATTGGATTATTTGTGATTTTGTTGTTTAGTTTCTTTAGTTCTTTGTATATTCTGGATATTAGCCATCTGTCCGAGGTATAGCAGGCAAAGATTTTCTCCCATTCTGTTGGGTGTCTCTTGACACTCTTGACTAATTCTTTAGCTGTGCAAAAGTTTTTTAGTTTAATTGTATCCCATTCATTTATTCTTAACTTTACTGCTTGGGCCATGGGAGTTTTGTTAAGGAAGGTGCCACCGACCCCTATGTCCTGTAGTGTTGATCCTACTTCTTTTTCAAGTAAATTTAAAGTTGCTGGCTTAATATCCAGATCTTTGAACCATTTTGATTTAATTTTTGTGTAGGGAGAAAGGTAAGAATCCAGCTTCAGTTGTCTACACATGGCTGTCCAATTTGTCCAACACCATTTGTTGAACAGGGCTGGAACCACCTTTTGACCCAGCTATCCCACTTCTGGGTATTTTCCCAAAAGAGTTAGAATCAGCATATTATAGAGATACGGCTTCATCAATGTTTATAGCAGCTCAGTTTACTATAGCTACGCTATGGAACCAACCCAGATGCCCCTCACTCAACAAGTGGATTCAAAAACTTTGGTACATATATACAATGGAATACTACTTGGCCATTAGAGAAAACGATATTATGGCTTTTGAAGCCAAATGAATGGAGATGGAAAAAATTATGCTAAGTGAAGTATCCCAATTTCAGAGAGTTAAGGGCCTAATGTTTTCTCTCACTTGTGGAAGCTAGAATATAACTGGAAATGGTATGTTAGATGGCTAAGCTAATAATAACCTCAAAATGTAAGAATGTTTACTCAAACAGGGGGATCCTTGCCTAGGATATCTGGAAACATAGGGAGCAGGGCAGGGGGAGGAATTGGGAGGGACATCTAGGAGACTGGAGGGAGGGAATCATCTCAGAAGGGGATCTCTGACCTCCATAGGAAGTCCATTTAACACAGGGATTCTTTTGGGGGAAACATGGATCCATGGGGATCCCAGGGGGAGCAACCATGACATGGCATCAGCCTTGGTGAACTTTGTGAAGACACACTTGTTCTTGATTGTTTGATAATGATTACCCCTCAATTGTAAGTCCATATTCAACTAATAAAAAAAAAGAAAAAAATTGATTCTGTCTCCCTCTCTCACTGTCCTTCTCTCTTTAAAAAAATAGTGTTTGTGATATTTTGTTGGAAGTTTTACATGCCAGTTTATATCTACAGAATGTGTTTTATTTGCATGAGTATTTGTAACAGCTTTATAGAATATAATTCACATATCATATAGTTCATCCATTTGAAGTGTTTAATTCAGTGGTTTTATATTAACAGAATTGTGCAGCCATTACCAAAATCAGTTTTGTAACAGTTTTGAACCCTTTAGCTGTTACTGCTGAAGGCCACCATCCTCCCTGCTACTCAGGAAGCATGAGTCCACTTTCTGTATCTGTGTTTTTGCCTGTTCTGGACATTTCCTTTAAGTGGAATCGCACAGTAGGTGGCGTTTGTGTTTCATAGCATGTTGTCTAGGTTCGTCAGGGTTGGACCAGGCACCACATTTCATTCCTGTTGTGCTTGAATATTTCGTTGTCGGAGTATACCACATTTTGTTTCTCCACTCATAAGTTGGTTAAGATATGAATATTTCCACTTTTTAGCTGTTACTTATCAATGCTGCTCTGAACATTCATATGCAGTGTTTTTTGTGAACATGTTTTTCTCATGGATAATTGCCTAGGAGTGGGTAGTTCTGTGTTTAACTTCTTAAGGAGCTGCTGGCTGTTTCCCAGAGAAGCTGTGCCATTTTATACTCTTATCAGCAGCACATGGAGGTTCTGGGTTTTCACATCTCTCTCAGTTCTTCTTAATGGATATGAAATGGCTTAGGTGAATTCTTAAGAATACACTTCATTAATGCCGGTTGTTCTGCTCAAAGATTAAAATTGTTCAGGTCTGCATACTCATTTTCCATGTTCAGGTGTTTTATAGGGAGTTATGTGCATTTTTAAATATCTGTAATGAAGTTATGTATAAACTCCTTCTCAAATTTATTCCAGTTTTAAGCAGTTTTTACGGGAGGCTGGTGTTCTCATCTTTCTCTTTACTACAGGTGACAGGAGCTAGGTGTGGGTGTGCGTAGTGTGCCTTTCACCGAGGGCTTCTTTCACTTGGTGCACAGCCTCGTGCTTGGTTGTCCCACACCTGACCACAGTCTCTTGCGTGAGAAACTTGTTTATGCGGCAGATGCCTGTGGGCTTTGTTTGACCCATGCCTCGTCTATGCCTGCCTGAGCATTTGCTGGTGCTTAGAGCCCAGACTCTTCTCTTGGGAATTCTGGGGAAAACCTGGCTTGGAATAGGCCTTAGTTCTTTAGATGAAAGGCACAAATACCTGCCAAAACAAATAAAAATGAACTAATTTGGCGTACTTTTTCTACTGGAATTTATTGTTAATTCAGTAATATAAATCACCAGGAAAATAGGACTTGAATAAACAGAAAATTTCTTAATGGGTAAATTTTCAAGAGTAATGTCTTAAACTTAGTAGTCTCTCAGTAAATATTATTGAGTGAGTACTTATCCTAATCCTTGATATTTGAAAGGAAATCATTGGTTTTCCCAGTGTTTACCTTGTCTTTGTGTGATCTGGAATTGGAACTTGCGTTCTTTTCCATATTGAAGCTTTAGAAATGTTGTCAGCTCTTACATTTTTTTGTTTGTTTTTGTTTTGCCAAAAGCAAAAACAGTAAAAATGTCATGAGCTGGGCATGGTGGCACATGCCTGTAATCCCAGTAACTCTGGAGGCTGAGGCGGGAGGATAGTGAATTCAAAGCCAGCTTCAGCAACTTAGACCCTAAGCAACTTAGCAAGATTCAGTCTCAAAATAAAATATAAAGAGGCTGGAGATGTGACTCAGTGGTTAAGTGCACCTGGGTCAATCCCTGGTACCCCCCCCAAATCGAAATTGAGTAAATGAAACTACTATTTACATAGTTTTATTGCTGCTTTTGATTATTAATGATTTCATTTTAAAAATATAGTTTAGCAGTTTTTTAAAAAATAAGTTTAAGAAGCTCAGATGGAGGTCATGTTATATTTTAGATATGATTAAAGCCACACAATATTTAGTCAATGATAATAGATAACTATTTTTTTTAAGAGAGAGGGACAGTGAGAAAGAGAGAGAGAGAAGGGGGGAGGAGAAAAACAGAATCAATTTTTTTAAATTTAGTTTTTCATGTGGCTTTTGTTGCTTGTACACTTGGTTGTGTATATGGTGCTGGGTTTGAACCTGTGTACTCATGCATGCCAGGCAAGCACCGCAACTGCTGAGCTACTGCTCCAGCCCCAATAGATTTTTTCTTTGTACCAAAATGGGGCATCTATTGAACTTTCTCAAGTGCTTTACAAAAATGTAATATTGGCTAATTTGCATAATTGAATTTTATAGCCTGTAACAAGAACCACGAAACTAAGTCTATTCCTCAATCTGTTAAGGCAGTATGTATTCCATATTTAGAAATAGACTTTTAAAAATAGCTTAGTTTCACCTTCTGATTAGATAACAGCTTAGATATCCTGGAAAATCCCTTTGGTTTCCATAAAACTAAAGTGCTAGATAAAATATCTTTGAAGAAAGAAAATAAAATGTCTACTCGCTGCATAGATCAATGATTAGGTCATCTAGCAGCAATAAGGAAAATCCTCATCCTGAAAAAAGAAAACAGGAGCAGGAGTCTAGAGACAAGTTTATCAGAGGCAAGAATTGTGCTGTGGAAACCTGCTGGTCAGTTGTGAGCTAGTTTTTTGGACTTAACCATTTCATGCTCGTATGGGAGGCAGCATCTGAGAGAGTTCCCAAGAGGTAGAGATAACTCGTGCTCTTAAAAGACTGAATGAAAGGCAGACCTGGTGACATGTGCCTGTAATCCCAGCTACTCAGGAGACTGAGACAGGAGGATTGCAACTTTGAGGCCAGCCTGGGCAACTTAGCAAGATTCTCTCTCTAAATAAAAAGGACTGGGGATATTGCTTAGTGGTTAAGTACTTGTCTAGCCTGTGCAAGGCCATGGGTTCAGTCCCCACTACCAGGGAGGAAAGAAAAGATGAAATGGGGCGGGGGGTGAATCCCCAGCTGGCAAAGTTAGAGTGGAAACTTTTCTGCCTCAGCATTTGTTCTAGGTGAAGGAAACAGATAAATAAAAGCCTTCCCTCAGCATTTATATCCATAAGCCAGGTGTCATGAAGGTCTGTAGCTTGAAAAAACATACATATATATATACACATATACCTTTGTGATTCAAAGCAAAGAAAAACAACCCAGGAAAGTATGAATTTCGCTTAAGGTATTTTAGCATTGTTCCCAGGTGTGTAACAAAGGTAAATATGAATTCTCTGGCAGAATTAACTCTACCTAGACCTTGAAGGAGTTCCAAAGCTTTATAAATGTAACCTATCAAAAATTAGCAAACATTCAGGAACCAAAGCACTGTGGGTGAAGGTGGAAATAAAGCATAATTTTACCAAAAATACCATTGAAATTATTTGATATGAACTATGATAGAAATGTTTGTTTATTTTTATTAATTTAGTTATTTTTTTTTAAGAGAGGGACAGTGAGAGAGAGAGAGAAACTATTTTTATTTAGTTTTTCATGTGGCTTTCGTTGCTCTGAGACTCCATTGTACATGTGGTGCTGGGGTTTGGAGTCGAGTACTTGAGCGTGCCAGACAAGTGTGGTAACCACTGAGCTACTGTTCCAGCCCCTATTAATTTATTTTAATTGACATATAATTGTGTATATTTCTGGGCTACAGTGTAATGTTTTAACCTATGTATATATTGTATAAAGATTCACTCAAGCTAATTAATTTATCAATTCACCAATTTAACTTTTTTTGTGGTGGGAATGTTGTAAATCTATTCTTTTAGAAAACTTGAACTATAGAATACATTATAATTGATCATAATCATCATACAGTGCAGTGAATCACTAAAACTTACTTCCTCTACTCTAAATGAAGTTTTACACCCTTTCATCAACTTCTCAAAGAGATTTAATGGTACTATTAAGAACAAGACATGCTAAAAACCAACTGGACAGATTTTAAAAAAAGTCTGTTCACTGAACAGATCAACCCAATACTACTTGAAGAGCGAATACTCTCTCTTCTCTCTCTCCTTCTCCATCCCTCCCTCTGTCCTCTTTCTTTTGTCTCCCCTGCCCCCTTTCTCCTTCCTGACCTTGCCATGAAATGCTTTTTTCATTGGGCCCTTCCCCTGTGATGTACAGCCCAAAGCAAAAGAGTCAGCCATTTGTGGACCGAGACCTCTAAAAGTGTGAGCCCCAAATTGTTCTTGTTAGATGTTTTGATCACAATAAGGAAAAAGCTAACTAAAACTTCATGCATGTGAATCTTGATATGTGTAAAGTTCCCAACTAATTGAAAAAGGAATAGAAAAGCCACATAGTACTATAATTCTTAAAGAATTCAGTCAGGGCTGGAGCAGTGGCTCAGTGGTTAAGATGCTTATGAGAAGTTTTGAAGCAAGAAAAGTCACATGAAAAACTAAATAAAATTGATTCTCGATTTCTCACTGTCCCTCTATCTTAAAAAAAAAAAAAAGCAGGCATTAAAGCTTCCCCCACCAGGAAACCACTTTGGTAGAATTTTAAGAATGAGTACTGCCATCATTAGACACATAGATAATTTTATTCTTTCTGCAAACTTTGCTGAAGAACAGAAAAAGGAATATTATTTCCTCCATTTCATTTTGAGGTTAGTATAATCTAGATTCTAAAAACATGTAAGTGCAAGGGAAGAAATTTTTATTATCAAATCTATAAAATCAAACCTTATATGTATTTTTTTCAATACATTTAATTGTCTTCCTTTCCTTTGGGTGGTTTGATTACAGGACTTTAAGACATTTTTTCCAAGGTGAGTGTTGTGGTTTGGATATGAGGTGCCTCCCAAAATCATGAGTGAGACGTTGTAGCAGTGCTCAGAGGCTTAATGATTACATTATGCGGGCTGGACCCTAATGAGTGGATTGATTCATTTGATGGGTTAATAGTTTGAAAGGACTACTGTTCTGAGTGTTAACTGTAGGCAAGTGGAGTGAGGCTGGAGGAGGTGGGTCACTGGGTCATGTCCTTAGAGATGGTATCTTGGCCCCCCCGCTTCCCCTCTCTCTGCTTCCTGGCTGCCTTGAGAGGAGCCCTCTCCCCTCCCCACACCCTGCAGCCACGATCTTGTGCCTCAGTGACGGAGTGAGTTGACCATTGTCTGAACCTTTGAAACCATGAGCCCCAAGTAAACTTTTCCTTCCCTGAGCTGCTCTTGTCAGGTGTTTTGGTCACAACAAGAAGCAGCGGACTTCCACGGTGAGGAAGGAGTGCGGTGCTGCTCCCCTCTGCATGCCCATTGTGTGTGAGGGTCTGCTGGTAGCCGTGGATGCTGCCTTCCCTTTGTGTCAGCTGACAGTGTGCAGCTTTTAGGAGAAGATGGAATAACTAAAAATGTCATTTGTAGATACTCCTGACTTTAAAATCGCAGTTTTGATGACTAAATGGAGTAGGTGGAAACTTTTATTATGAATATAATAAAATCTCAATTTTATTCAAAAAATTCACCACTAATCTTTGTTTCATTACCTTTTTAAGATAAATTTTTCAGCACCTCTTAGAATAATAGAAAACCTCATTAGATGTCTTCATGTGTCATATAAGGTTTTCTTTGGAAGTGGAACTAAAAATTCTTCTGAGTTAATTTTGTGTATTAAGATTTAGAAAAATGCTGTTCACATATTTTGAAGACTGTATTTGAATGTGAAAGATCTGCTTTTTGATCTCACTTAAATATCTATAATATTCATAAATATCTTATTTATTCAGAGTGATGCTTTCTCTTTACAGTGTTTTTTCCTATTTTCTTTAGTCCTTAGTAATCTGTTGGCTACTTTACTCAGCTAACAATGTTGAAATAATTTTTTACTTTTCTCCATCTTGACCTCTTTATGTCCGTTTCTCATGAAGTTCTGGTAACTTTTCCATAAAAGTGACCCTTGAATTTATCTTTGCTTCTCTGTTCCTAGTGCCATTGCTCATTTCACCTTATGCAGCATGGGTTCTTACAAGTATTTTCTTAGCTGGTCTGCTTTCTGCAGGTTCTTGCTTCCCTTTTATAAATTTTAAACTATATTCTGTTACCAAAAAAAAAATATAAACTAACTACATTAAAGTACAGTTTTTCTGTTTAAAAACTTATAGTGCCTTTTATCCAGTTAAGTATTCAAGTTAAAATTCTCTCTTAGCTTTTAGTTTCCATGTTTTTTACTTAGCTACCCTCATATTCCACCTGCTTTCTAGTCCAGTTTATTTTCTTTTTCTCCCCTACAATTACCTGTATTCTACTTGGATGCCTTGCCTTATCTTGTCCCCTCCTCTCGAGTATTCCTCCTTTTTTCCAGTGGTCCAAATCCTGACCACATTGCTTCCTTCTGAGTCGTTGCACTTGGATCCCTTTGGAGAGATTTTAGCACTGAGCTGTTCTCTGAATTTTCCTTCACATCTGCCAGCTTTCTCCTATACTGTAAGCTCTTTAGGATCATCTGTATATGTTTTTCCAGCCCTGTTGCCCTTCCCACTTACAATAGCCCAGCACAGGATGTGTTAAAATGGTCTTAAAAATATACCGTTTCTGCTTCTGTCTCTAGCATGATTCTTCAGATGGATACTCCAAAGTCCAAGAAATATCTTTGGTTCATCTTTTAGAATTGTTTCTTTCATTATGAAATTTTAGATTATTCATGGGAATAATGATTCTGGGGTTTTTTTTCCTATCTTTTCTGCTGCCTGCATTTTGACCATTTTGTTTTCTTTGAGCTATCTGTCCAAGTACCGTCGTGTTACTTATTAGCAGGTTGCTTTCTAAGAAACGTGTTCTTAGAGGATTTTGTCTTTGTGTGAACGTATAGAGTGTATGCAGACGAGCCTTGACGGTGCAGCCTGCTCCACGCTCAGGCTGTGTGGCATAGCCTATTGCTCCTAGGCCACAGACTCGAGCAGCATGTTGCCGTGCTGAACACCGCAGATGGGCAGCACAATGGCGTTTGCATATTTAAATGTATCTGAACATAGAAACAGTATTGTAAAAATACTGGGCAATAGGTATTTTTCAGCTCCGTTATAACCACCATATTTGCAATCTGCAGTTGACTGAAACAGTTCTCGAGCTCACTACTCTACAAGAGAGGGAGGTTTTATAAACCTATAAACCTACCCATTGTATTATTAGTACTTCTGATAATGAAGCAGAGCTTGAAGATCTCAGGTAAAAGAATACTTCTTTAAATTTTCTTTGTTGATCATAAATGATCATGTACTTTGGATATTTGATGTGATGTATATATATATGTATACACACACGCACACACACACACATATATATATATTTTTTTTTAAGTGGTGCTGGGGATTGTATTCAGGGTCCCATACATGCTATTCAAATGCCCTACCACTGAGCCACATCCCCAGCCCACTTGATGTGTTCTTGTCTTACAATAATAATAAAAAAAAAAGAAAGAAAAGAAAACATGGGGCAAAACATCAGCCCAGCGGTTGGAGCACTTGCTTGGCATGCACAAGGACCTGGGTTCGAACTCCAGTACCACACACAAAACTAAATGTCAGAGAAACAAAGGCCAGATGAAAAATAAATAAATAAAACTCATTTTCTCTTTCTCTCTCCCTCTTTAGCTTTAGCCTTTTTTTTTGAAAAGAAAAAGATTTAAATTTACTGTGTGATGGTAGAGAGTGCAGTCGAGTTGACTACTTACTCCACCCATTTTGATGCCTTCCGGGTTGTGGAGGATTTGAGGATGGGGGATGACTTAGAATCCCTAGGCTTGTATTCTGGCACTGCCTATCTTGAGTTCCTTGAGTAAATCTTATGAACTCTGTGAGCCCATGTTCCTTTTGGTTTAAGTTGATAATACTATCTCTGGATATTGTTATAAGAGTAATGAGATAACGGATAGGAAATTCCGGTTGCTAGGTAATCATCCATTGTGGTTATTATTCAATGGGATTTCCATAGTAAATTTGTAACATAAATTGGAAAAACAAAATTACTTAGGACTTACTCATAAGGAGAGATTGTTTCATATAGTCACCTTCCTAGCATATCCAGAAGTAATTTCAACTAAAGTGCTATTTCTTTTTTTTTTTTTTTTTTTTAAGAGAGAGAATCAGTTCTATTCAGTCTTTGGTGTGACTTTTGTTGCTCTGACACTTCGCTGTGCACACAGTGCTAGGGCCTGAACCAAGGTCCTCACGCATGCCAGGCAAGTGCTGCAATCCCTGAGCCACCGCTCTAGCTCCTGAAGTGATATTTCCAATGAAAAACTGTGAAAACTCTTTTAAATGAGGTGTGGATAGTTGAAATTTTATTAGCATTTATAAGAAGTTGATTTGTATGTTACCTTAAAATTCATATCAAATGAAAAGAATGTATTTCTTTCTTATTCTTTGTTTTCTTCTCTTATCTACTCAACTATTTAGGTTCAGAACAATCTTAGTGTATTATAGGTGAACAGTCATATGGTAAGGTTTGCATAAGATGAGTACTAAAATATTTAGATTGCTTTTGACACATAGCAAATGCTATCTTTTATCTACTATTATTGAAACTGAAAGGGAAAGTAACCCAGCTTCTAAAAGAACTGATATAGTACATTATTGAGCTTTAAGATTAGTTTGATGTAGACTTGAATGTCATTTCTTAACTGTTATAAATTAAATCAAACATGTGGTCAGGTGTGGGTGAGCAAGGCACAAAATTTACTTCCGCAGAAGGGCAAAAGAATGCTCCCCCAGCAAGGAAGTGAGGGGTTTTTAATTCAGACCTGCCTGGATACTGCCCTTCACTCTAATTGGAGGAGCTCAGGTGCACAGTCTGTGCTGACTGAGGTAAGGTGGAGGCAGGTACAGAGAGGAAGTAGGCGTTGACTGGGAGAGAGTGGGGTTGCTGCAGGTGTGGTAAGGTTGGCAGTGAGTCAGCAAAGTTCTCGGAGAAGAGAGTGGGTGGGTACCAGAAGGGGTCCTTGGAAAGGGGTGGTCGTGCAGAGGTGCGGGAGTTACTATCTTCAGGGGGAGGGGGATCTAAAATGGAGGTAGTGGGTTATACATCACAATCTTTCAAGTTTGATAGAAAAGACACACATCGTACATTAACCAGCGTTAAATTGTAAAGCCTAAAATAAGTCCAGCACCAGGGAACAATGACCACCAGACATCCTCTTGGTCTCAGGCTGGACCTTGCTAATCCTGTATCCATACTTAACCAGAGCACGCTTTATGAAGTGCAGATTCAATCATGTCACTATTCCGTGTAAAACTTTTTTAGTCCATTCCCATTTCTCTTGGGATTCATTCATTCACATCTACTGATTGGGAGACACGCTATTCTGGGTGCTGGGGATACAGTAATGAGTATTTTTAAAAAGACATACAACATATAAACTCAAATTGACAATGGAGATCTGGCCTTCATTAATGTAGAATTTTTCTGGGTTTTATTAACCTTGGACTGAGTCCTGGCAAAGTGCAGAAATCTAAATTGCTTTGCCTACAATAGTATCTAATGAGCAATATTCATCTTGTGCTTATCTTGGTCCCAGGGGCCCTCTTAAGATGCTCACTTTTTTCTTACATGGATTTTTAACCTAATCAACAACAGATCTTGCAAATTGTTCTGTGGAAATACTGATTTATCCAGTAGAAACTCTTCCTGTGCTGCTTATTTCAGTCTTGAGTATCTTCCTCATAATGTAGTCTATGATGTCTTTACTTATTGGTCCCAGATTCTATAAGAAAGTTTCCCTGGCAGGGTAGTCTTATTTGTCTGTTTAATTTTTTTAACAGCAAACTTTTATATTAGTATATAATAATTGTTCAGAATCATGGATTTCACTGTGGCAGATTTGTACATGCATATAATATAATTTGATCAGTTTCACTCCCCAATACCTCTCCTCCTTCGCCCATCTTCCCCTAATAATCTCTCTTTTGCTTTCATTATGTCTTTCTTTTCCAATCTCTAACTTCCACATTTGAGAGAAAACATTTGACAATTGATTTTGAGTCTGACTTATTTTTCTTAACATTATACTCTATAATTCCATCCATTTTCCTGCAAGTGGCATGATTTCATTCTGTTTTATGACCAAATAAAACTCCATTGTGTATATGTACCACATTTTCTTTATCCAGTCATCTGTTGATGGACACCTAGGCTGATTCTGTAACTTGGCCACTGTGAATTAGACTGTGATAAAAAGTGGGTATGCACATACCTCTAAAGTATGCCAACTTTAATTTTCCTGGATAAATACTAAGGAGTGGCATAGCCAGGTCATATGATAGTTTTTAACTTTTTTTTTTTTTTTTTTAAGAAAGAAGGGACAGAGAAAGAGAGAAGCAATTTTTATTAAGTTTTTCTTGTGACTTTCATTCCTCGGACACTTTGTTGTGTATGTGGTGCTGGGATTTATTTGAACTTGAGTACTAGTGCATGCCATTCAAGCACCATAACCGCCGAGCCACTGCTCCAGCCCCAGTTTTTAGCTTTGTGAGGAACCTCCATAGTGATTTCCTAAGTGGTTATACTAATTTACATTCCCACCAACAATGTATAAGAGTTCCTTATCTCTCCACATTCTTGCCAGCATTTGTTGTTGTTTGTATTCTTGATGTTTGCCCTTCTAACCAGGAATGGAATCTCAGTGTAGTTTAGATTTGGATTTCCCTGATGTCTAAAGATGTTGACCATTTTTTGTACATAATTGCCAGCCATTTGTACTTCTTTTGAGAAGGCTATGCTCAGTTCATTTGCCCATTTATTGAGTGGGTGATTTGTTTCATTGGTGTTGAGTTTTTTTTAGTTCTTTATATTTTTTTGATACTGATCCTCTGTCAGAAGTACAATTAGTTGGCAGAGACATTCTTCCATTCTGTAGACATCTTTTTATGATGTTTACTTTGCTCTACAAAAACTTTTATAATTTGATGCCATTTTACTTCCTGAGCTATTAGAATTCTGTTCAATAGATGATTGACTATGCCTATATGCTGGCACATGGGGAAGAACAGAAGACCC
>PVKS010043607.1:0-14773 GCA_004027875.1 Aplodontia rufa | reverse complement strand
GGGGTTTGCACCTGGGTCCTTGCCCATTCCAGGCAAGCTGAGCCACTGCTCCAGCTTTCTCAAAATTTCTTTTTTTTTTCTTTTTGACAGAGAGAATCAATTTTTATTGAGTTTTTCACATGGCTTTCATTGCTCTGACACTTAGTTGTGTGGTTGCTGGGGTTTGAACCCATGTACTTGCGCATGCCTGGCAAGTGCTCTAACTGCCGAGCCACCGCTCCAGCCCTTCAAGATTTCTTTTTTTTTTTTTTGAGTTGCATTAAAAGAATCAGTGTCTTTACTTTTATTTTTTTTTATTTTTTTATTGCATAAATTCTTTTTTTTATTAATATGTATATATTTATTTAATATACATATTTCAATACTAGTTATTATTTTGTAAAATCTCAAGATTTCTTAATCATTATTGTGGACTAGCACAGAAATGCAATGTGCACAGTATATGTATTTAAAAATTTCTAGAAGCTACTTCAAAAAGTAAAACACAAATGAAGTTAACTTAATGTTTACATTATAATATTACTAATTGAAACCAGTGTGAAGATTGAGATTTTTACATTTTTTTGGTACCAACTCTGGAAATTTAGGATGCATTTTACACTTATTGCACATCTCATTTCAGGCATTCTCAGTGCTCAGTAGCCACTAATCCCCAGTTACTAAGGTATTTGTCAGCAAAGATTCAGACTGTGAGCAATGTGAATGTAGGTTATCCTTCTCTCTCCAGACCTCTGGAGTAGACAAGCCAATTTATTTTTTCAAATACTACTACATTTTTATTCATGTATTATAACTGTACTTAATAGTGGGATTTGTCGTTACACGCACACAATACAACAACTTTGGTCAAATTTACTTTCCAGTACTGCCTCTGCATCCATCCCCCCCCCACTTTGTTGGTCTCCCTTGTTTTCAGGAGTTCCCGCCTCCCCCTGACCCCTTCTCTCTATAGCTGGCTCATGTGAGAGAAAACATAGAACCCTTGACTTTCTGAGTTTGGTTTGTTTCATTTAACATAATGCTTTCAAGTTCCACCAGGTTACTGGCAAGTGACATTTTATTCTCCTTCATGGTTGAATAATGTAGTCAATATTTTTAAAAGGTGTATTAGAAAAATAAAAGGGCTCTCTAAACCTCTGGGTGCTGATTCTTAGATGTTCGGAAACCACTTTCATTAAAATCACCTGCTTTGGAAAAAGTAACCTGAGGAACATGCTTTTCCAATCGCACCAGTGAGCATTGGGCTTCCTGACTTCCAGAACGCCTGAATCTTCTGAAACGTTGACTCACCGCTCCACTTCAGGTGACTGAAATGTAATGAGAAACAGATCTGCATTTCCAACGCATCTTGCAGTTTCCACTTTCTTCCCTCTCACTGTTTGGGTGACTCATTCTCCTACCCTGTGAGAGTCTAGCAGCAAGCAGAGCCTAAAGCCCTCTGGGAGAAGAGCCAGTTTTCAGACTCCGGGCCCGGAATCCCCCGATAACCTAGCTGTTTTGCCTGTCTCATCAGGGTCTTGCAGTATAGACTGGGAGTGAGCCTAAAACTGGTTAAAAAAAATTTTTTTTCTGTCTTTGAAGAGTGGGTGGTGGTAATGATAGGTACTTAAATTAAAAAAAAAATCTTTTACTTAAAAAATCTTTAAAAATCCTTCCGGCCTACTTCACAGTTCTCTTAATATCTTTGTCCATTTTGATTTTTTTCCTTTCCGGGGAGGACCTCCAGTCCCCCAGGAGAACGCCCTCCTGGCGGTTTGCTGGGAACCTCTCCAGGCCCTCAGGGCAGGGGCCCGCCCCCTTTGGCAGCACCCTAACTCCAGACCGACCTCAAGCTGCAGGCGAGGCCTGGACCCCACCCCGCATCTGCCCAAGGCGCGGGGTGGAGCTCCCAGACCAAACCCCGCCCATCGAGCCCCTCAGCAGCCGGTAAGAGAGAAGTGCGATAAGCCCCACCCATTTTCTTATTCTTCCCTTTCGGTTAGACCGGTTGCTCATCTTTTCTATCTCGCCGCCGATTGGTTCTCCTCCTCCCGCGCCAGTCCCCTACCCTCCCTGTTGGAGCGGGTGAGTCACGCCAAACTGGGAGGAGAGTCTGCTGGCCTCTCTCCTGTGCTCGTCTGGCGGCGGCGGCAACCGGGGACGGGGCGGGTGGCGCATCACGGGCGCGGAGGCAGGAGGAGCAGTCTCATTGTTCCGGGAGCCGTCGCCACTGCAGGGCCTTCGGCTCGGTAGACTCAGTCCCTCTTAGACCTCCCCAACCCCCACAACCGCCTGCGGCTCTGAGGAGAAGCGGTCCCGGCAGCGGCAGCAGCTGCAGTATCGTCGACCCGCCCGCCATGGAAGACTTGGACCAGTCGCCTCTGGTCTCCTCTTCTGCGGACAGCCCGCCCCGGCCTCAGCCCGCGTTCAACTACCAGTTCGTGAGGGAGCCCGAGGACGAGGAGCTGGAGGTGCTGGAGAGGAAGCCCGCGGAGCTGGAGGTGCTGGAGAGGAAGCCCGCGGAGCTGGAGGTGCTGGAGAGGAAGCCCGCCGCCCGGCTGTCCGCAGCCCCCGCTGCACCCCCACTGGACTTCGCTGCCCGGGGGCCCCCGCCGGCCGCGCCCCTCACCGCCCCGGAGCGGGCAGCCGTCTTGGGACTCGAGCCCCACGTCGTCGACAGTGCCCGCGCCATCCCTGCCGTCCGCTGCCGCAGTCTCGCCCTCCAAACTCGGCGGGGATGACTAGCCTCCCGCACGGCCTCCCCCACCCCACCCCACCCCCCCGGCCGGCGTGAGTCCGCAGTCCGAGCCCGCGTGGACGCCGCCCGCCCCGGCCCCTGCCGCGCCCTCCTCCACACCGGCCGCGCCCAAGCGCAGGGGCTCCTCGCGCTCCGTGGGTGAGTACTCCCCCTCCCGCCTCGCGCCCCTCCTTCTTTTTGCACCCCAGACGCCTCGAGCCAGGCCTCCCCGCCTTCCCGAGGGGGCTTTGTCTGCGGACGTCGGGGTGATGGCGCCCCGTTTGGTGGGAGGTGTGGGGGAGAAGGGTGGGGCCGCCGTGAAAGCCCGGGCTTGTTCTTTATTGTCTGTCTCGGTTTCGGGGAACACGTGCACCCCACCCACTCCTGCGTTTCCCCTGGTCTCCCTCCACTGCGTCCCGGAAGTTAGGCACTACCCGTGGTGGGAGCTGGGTGTGTACCGAGGAATTAGGGTTGGCGTCGAGCTGAGGTTGGAAAAGCCCTGGCACCCGAATCCTTTTGTCCGCTGGTTGGTGTTTAGCCTCCGGAAAAGGCGCAGTTTCGCTGAGGGTCTGTTGGCTTGCATTGAGCCAAGGCTCCCCTGCTCACTCTCTGTCTGGCATGGGGGCCCGTTATGCGTAAGTCCTCCTCCTCTTGCGCTTCTGGGGAGCTGGCCGAGTGGAAAACGTCCACACTGACCCAACTGCAGTGAAAGGAGAGCGCCTCCAGTGGTGTGGTGCAAGGAGAATTGGGAAAGAGTCTTCTGGCAACTCCTGGCACCGCCCAACTCAGCCGGGTAATGGGGAGGCTCCCCACCAGCTAAACCGAACCTGGGAGACAGGCTTTGTGTTCCGAGGGGGAGCAGTTCTGCCAGAGTCTAAGCTGAAGGGTGAAGTAATTGCTAAGGGCGAGCGTGGACCGGCTCAACCTCTTAATATATCATTTATTGAATCTTAAAAAGCAAAATGGTTGACACTTTTAAGGGAAACCTGTGATTCCTTCCCATGAATTGTCTAAATGAACTTGTGGCAGATTTACCATGAGACCTAATGAAATATTTTGAGATGGACGTTTCGTATGTTGGTGAGAGATACTATTTTTTAGAAGTACACGTTTCTGATGGATCAACACAAAATGTGTGATCTGTAAAATAGTGTCTAATGTCTTCATTGAGATAAGTACTTGACTATATATTAACATTTTAAAAAACTTTTAGGAACATTTTATTGCATTTTTGTATGTTGGGAAATTATTTTGGAAGGGAAAAAGTTAGATACAGATTGAGAAAGCATCTAAGATGCATATGGGTTGACTAGGTTGTTGCTTTGGGACATAGTGTCCCACTAGTAGTAGGACTTTTATGTATAAAAGTCAAGAATGAAGTTGTATTATTGCCTTCTGAGATATCTTAACCTTGTAGGATTTTGAAGGTGATTCATTTCCTAGAAATTGTCCGAAATCACATAATTTGTTTTCTTCATCTATTCAGTTGTCCAAAATGGTAAATAAACCAGTTGTGATGCTTCTGAATAAGAGTTTGATACTAACATACTCCAAGCATTACTTAAACTACTAATTACTACTCTAAAAATAGTAGAAGATCTGGAGTAACTGATTTTTTTTTTTTGGCATGATAAAGCCATATGAGGGAAACTAAGGTAGTACAAGTTTTTTGGACAGGAAATGTAATGATTGACAAAAGCGTACTGACCTATTTTATATTCCTGCGAGGGAACAAAACAGCAGAGTTCTTGGAACATTGGGGATTCAGGAGGTGATAGTGTTTTCTTGAAGTCTTGATTGTTGTAATATTTAATTTAGAAGACAAAGGAGAGAGAATATTGCCTACTCGGGGATTCTGTACAATTTTGTGTCAGTGAAACTTAGTTGGAAATACCATTTCTTTAGTAAGTGAAAAGACAGTGATTATATTCATGGGTATTGAAACCATTTCAGAGCATCGAGATTTCTTAGTGCACCCACAGAGTTTTTTCATTTGTTGTTCTCATTAAGACAGGGACACTGTTCTAGGCTTTGAGGGTATAGTAGTAATAAGCAAGACACTTGCTCCCCATGGGGCAGTGATACACATAAATCAGCACATGAACTCAGAATAGTGGCATTATGAGGAGAGTAAACAGAATGATGGCATGGGGAAAATAATTGAGGAGTGTGGGATTTTTTTTAATATTGAGTGGTACTGAGAAAGACCTGGAGAATTCAAGATCTGAGCTGTGGAGATTAGATTTCCAAGCAACTCCTAGGGCGGAAACCCCTGAGGCAGGAATAACTTGTTAAGTTTTTGAGTGTCTAAGAATAATGAGAAAAACCTGGGCAGAGTGATGGCAGTTGACGGGGGAACCCTGGGCTGCCCTCACATCATTTGGGTCTCTTATAGGCTGCGGTAAAAAGTTTGGCTTCATACTACTTATTTTAGAAGTATGCTCCTTAATTATGATATTGGAGTTAAAATACAGTTTTGAAGATTCAGAGGGACTGAGAGTACCGATGTCAGGATAGACTCCCCCAAAAATAAATAAGAAAATAAAAAATAAAGAGGTGAGAAATGTGCAGAGCGTGGTTAGAAACATGCCAACCTAACTGGAACAGGGTTTATATAGATTTCTAGCATTTGTGCATTTAATATTACCATTTACATTAATTTTTACTTAACTCTGATTTCTAGCAGTTGTTATAATTTTGCTGTTTAAAATGTTGTTCCTTTAGCATCTCCATTGCAATGCATTAACTGAAGTGAAATCTATTCATCTCATGTGATGACCATTTTTCATAGAGAAACATGATTTCCAGTTGAAAAGGAGGCTGGTTAACTCAGTCTTTGATATGCAAGGGAAACTGAATAGAAACTGATTTGAGAGAAGTTCAGTTGTTAATATAGTAATGATGACTTTGAGCTGGTCTTTGGACTTGATTTGAACCATGAACCAGTGTTAAGACTGAAAATCTGGATTCTGATCTGATCTGGATTCTGAAGCATATATTGAATGCCAAGTTAAGAAATTTGGATTTTATCATTTCTGCTTTAATCCATGCTCTGCCATCCAAAGTTGGCTTTGATTTTGGTAATTTATATTATGAAATAAAAAATGTTTTTATTGCAGTTATTTCTAAAATATAAAATTACTTAATTATTTTTCATTTCTTTCCTAAATTACTGCTTTAGACATTGGGAAGCCATTGAAGATTATTATGTATTATGAAAGCATTGTTATAAAATTGGTGACAATATTCAAGATAAGTTGGAAAAAACAAACAGGTGAACTATTTAGAATGTTTTTGCAGTAATTCTGAGAGAGATGAGTAGGGCCTGAATTAGTTTTTTACTAATTCCTTAATGAAAATGGAATAGTAGGGGTATTGATTGTGACTCTATAATTAGGTTACAAAGAGGCTTTATGAAAGAAGAGTTGAGATAGGATTAAGGCCATGGATGTGTATACAAAGGAAAGAATATTAGAGCTTATTAAATCACATTCATAGACTGTCAAAATTGTTTTGCCTTGGAAATGTGTATAGAATTGTAGGATGTCGCTTTGTGTTTAGAGATGATTAGTCTTTTATAGTTATTTATTGTCAGTTCTTAATGTCCAAGTGAACAGTGATGTAACAACATTCCAGGAAGTAGATGCCTCTAAAGAAAAGACTGTCAAGTCCAGTCCATTGCCTCTCCTTCCTTCATTGTTCCTCCAGAAGAGTATGGGAAGAAATAGAAGTGAATGTAGAGATACTGAATAATTTCTTTTACTAAGCCATTTCTGATTTTCTGACTAGTTATAAAAAAATTTGAGAACAAGTGGTATGCTCTTTATGGATAAGATGAATTATGTTTCATATTGCTCCCTGAGAAACTCATGTAGTTTGTGGTCTTTTATAGTAAGTTGCAAATTCCCTCCTTTTCATAATGAGGTAATGAATATAGGTAGAAACTTTGATAAATAAGTGGAATTGTATTTAGAAAATATTCTATTTTAGTGCTGTGCCACTGTAAACTTAGAATTCACTGTATTTATATAAAACTTTTCTAAGAAGAAGCAGTGTTCACTAGTTGGCTCTGTTTTATGTACAGTTTCATAATATACCTAAAAGCGGGTCATGTGAAATACTGTTTATTCAAGGTCTACAATTTAAATGGTACATTTTAAAGGTACTTTGTTAGCTAAGATGAAAGTACCTGCTGAATGACTTTCTCTTTCTGTTTTTTTTAATTAAAAATTATTTTATTAAGAAATTTGTTGAACAATCAAACTTGCTTCTAAAGAAACAATATAATATATAAATTCTGAAAATTAGATTTACCCCCAAGGGGTCCCCCCCCATTATCTACCCTTATCTCTCCCCTCCCCAATACATCTCTACAAATGCCTTAGGTAGTTATGTCACTATACCTTTTCCGCATTTAAAACATGAGAATGACCTCCTTTCTCAATGACCAGGGTCTAGCTCCAGCCTCCACAGATGAGTGAAGACATTCGACCCTTGGTTCTCTGGGTTATGCTGACTTCACTCAGTATGATTTCTTCCATAGCCATCCATTTACCTTCAAAGGCTGCAATAGCATTGTTTCTAATTGCTAAGTAGAACTCTATGGTATATATATATACCACAGTTTTTGGATCCATTCATCCAGTGAGGGGCATCTGGGTTGTTTCCATAATTTAGCTATTGTAAATTGAGCTGCTATGAACATCGATTTTGCTGTGTCACTGTAATGTGCTGATTCTAAATCCCCTTGGAAAATACCCAGGAGAGGAATAGCAGGATCATATGGTGGGTTCATCCTTAGTTTTTTGAGGATTCTCCACTCTGCTTTCCAGAGGGGCTGTACCAGTCTGCAGTTCCACCAACAGTGTGTTAATGCACCTATCTCTCTACAGCCCCTCCAGCATCTGTTATTGTTTATTTTCTTCATTTTTGCCAATCTGACTGGAGTGAGGTGATTGCATTACTCTGATTACTAGTGAGTTAAAGCGCTTTCTCATGTATTCATTGGCTTGATCAATGTCCTCTGTTGAGAAGTTTCTATTTAGCTCTTTGGCCCATTTATTGATTGGGTTGTTTGTAAACATTTTGAGATTTTTGAGGATTTTGTAGATTCTGGATATGAGACCCCTGTCAGAGGAGTCACAGCCCATGATTCTCTCCAATTCTGTAGGAAACCTCTTGACTTTTTTGATTATTTCCTTGGCAGTTCAAAAGCTTTTTAGCTTTATGACATCCCATTCACTGATTTTTGACTTTACTTCCTTCACTTTAGGAGCCATGTTGAGAAAGTCTTTGCCTGCTCCCAAATGCTGACGTGTAGGACCTAATTTGTGTTCCATTAGTTGCTAGGTATCTTGTTTAATTCCTAGCTCCTTGATCCATTTTGATTTTATTCTTGTGCAAGGTGAAAGATAGGGATCTAATTTCAACTTTCCGCAAGTGGCTGTCCAGTTTGTCCAGCACCATTTGAAGAGGCTGTCTCTCCTCCATGTAATGTTTTGTCCCCCTTTGTCAAAAATCAGATGCTTAACAATTTGTGGGGTTGTTTCAGGGTCTTCTATTCTATTTCATTGGTCTTCTTTCCTGTCTTGATACCAGTACCATGCTGTCTTTGTTACTACAGCTCTATAGTATAGTTTTAGATCTGGTATGGCAAAACCGCCTGTTTCATCTTTCTTGCTTAGTAATGTTTTGGCAGTTCTGGGTTTCTTATTGTTCGAAATGAATTTGAGAAATGCTTTTTCTATATCTGAAAAGAATGACATTGATATCTTGATAGGAAATGCGTTAAATCTATATAGAGCTTTTGGCAGAATGGCCATTTTTATTATTCTGCCTAACCAAGAGCATGGAACATCTTTCCATCTTCTTAGGTCATCTTGGATTTCATTCTTCAATGTCCAGTAATTTTCGTTGTAGAGATCTTTGATTTCCCTTGTGAGGTTAATTCCCAAGTATTTTATTCTTTTTGAAGATGTTGTGAATGGGACTGATTTCCTGATTTCTTCTTCTGTCCTTTTATTATTAGTGCATAGGAAAGCTATTGATTTATGGGTGTTGATCTTGTAGCCTGCCAATTTTTTTTTTAATGTGCTGGGGATTGAACCCTGGGCCTTACACATGCTAAACATGGGCTCTACCATTGAGCCATTGAGCTATACCTCCAGCCTCTCTGTTTTCTTTCTTTCCTTTTTTCTTTTTTTTTAAGGGAGAGGGTGAGAGAAAGAGGAAATCAATTTTATTTATTTTTTCATTATGCCTTTGTTTCTCCAACACTAAGTTGTGTATGTGGTACTAGGATTTGAACCTGGGTCCTAACATATGCCAGGCAAGCACTCAAACTGCTGAGCCACCACTTCAGCCCCTCTATGATATTTCTTGATTCTTTCCTGAACTTCTTAAGTAGAAGTACATGTTACAGAGTTACCAAACTTATAGTACATTTTTTGAGATATTTTGTTCTTTTTTCTAAATATACAAATTTGGAAGGTCCTTTTGAGGGTGACAGTATCAGGGATAGAAACTGTAATGGCAGAACTGTAGTTCATCAGTAGTGTTTAGAAGACTGAATATGAACTTTATGGCTATCTAATTTAAGGACACAGGCATGCAAAATGTTGAGATGCAGCTTTATTGATGCCAGGGTTTTCTTAGACTAGTGCCATCATCATCCTTTTTAATGCTAAAGGAGGAGTTGATAATTTCACATGTAAGCTTTTGTTATTTGTTTCTTGGAATGATTATTATTAATAAGTTGTTTTCCTCATTTGTTTCCATGACATTGTATTCTTATTGCCTCATCATAGTATATATCATATTATGTATATAAGTACTGGTATGTTTACTCATTTCCATTCTCTACCACACCATATACTCCTTGAAGAAAAGGACTATATGGCACTGTATCTCAGTTACTGAGCACAGTGTCTTAGATGTGGTAGCTACTCAATTATTTGATGAGTTAAGATGTTATAGATGGATGCTGATTGTATTAGTCCATTTTCCTTTACTATTACAAAGTAGCTGAGGCTAGGTACTTTATAAAGAAAAGATACTTATTTAGCTTTTGGTTCTGGAGACTGAAAGCCATAGCACTGGCTTGGCTTGCTTTGGTGAGGGTCTACAGTGAATGGCATGAGTGATGGGAGCACATGGGAGAGGGAGAAATCATATGGTGAGACCTTGATAAGGGGGAACTGTTATATTTTATTTAAGAAGTTCTTTAATGGTGGTTGGAGTGGTGGTTCAGTGGTTACGGTGCTTGCCTAGTATGCACAAGTACACGGGTTCAAACCCCAGCACCCACGTAACACAACTAAGTGTCAGAGCAAGAAAGGCCACATGAAAAACTAAATAAAAATTGATTCTCTGTCTCTCTCTCACTGTCCTTCTTTCTTTAAAAAAAAAAACTTCTTTAATGATGGTTAGATTTATTCTTAGCTCTTTCTGTTAAGATATGGTTGCTGTGAATATTGACATAGTTACTTGGGAGTACTTGGTTGTGTGTGTTAATGGGATAAATTCATGCAAATGGAATTAGTAATTCAAAGGGTATTTGCATTTAAAATGTTAGATAATGCCAAATTGTCCTACAGTGAGTTGTTACAACTTATACTTCCTTTCCACATTGTGTTGAGGTACCTTTTCCCTTATTCTGTCTTTACCAACAGTGCATTGATTGGTACACTAGCTGGTGGGCTAGCAGGTTGTTCTTTTCATTTATATTTATGTATTTTTTTCCATGGGCTTAGATACCAATGAATTTTTTCTAATTTCAGCTTTTGCCTATTCCTTTGGGTTTTGGTCTTCTGAATCAAGACCAAAAAATAGCTATAAAAACTTAAGCTTTTGTAAGAGAATTAGCCTTTTGTCATGTGTCTTTTTCTTTATTTATTTGTATTTTAACCATATGGTGTATTTTTCTGTGCATAAAGTTTTAGTCAGGTTTATCATTTTCTTTTATGATTTTTGAGTCATAAAAGGCATTGAATTGCTCAGGCTTTAGAAGGGTCTTCTCTAGGATCATAAAAGTTTTCCCCCATGTTTTTTTATGTTTTTACCTTTATGATTTTATTTTAATATTACTTCTTTGATTTATTTGCAGTTTATTTTGTTCTGGAGAATGAGGTAGTGATACAGTTTTCTGTTTCAAGATGATTTCCCGTTTGTACCAATACCGTTTATTAAATCATTGATCTTAAATATTTTGTAATGCCACTCTTGTCATATTCTTGTAGTATGAATGAGGTATTTTCTCTTCTGTTACATTTGTCTGTTCGGACCTCACTATTAGACTGTTTAAGTTGCTATAACCTTTAAAGAAAATAATAGCCAATAGGTCTTTTCCAGAATTATTTGTCCTGGCTTTTTGTGCATATATAATTTTCTACTTGATGAAAAATAACTTTTTATCTAGTTTTTGTTGGGTTTTAGTTGATTACATTACATTTATGGATTTATTTTGGGAAAATTGATTTTTTTTCTTTTTTTTTTTTTTTAGTATTGGCATTATGTTTTTCCAGAGTTTTTATTAATGAGTAGTTTTTAAAAATTTAGTTGATGTGGCTGGAGCGGTGGCTCGGCGGTTATGGCGCTTGCCTGGCATGTGCAAGTACAGGAGTTCAAACCCCAGCACCGCGCACACAATGAAGTGCCTGAAGAATGAAAATCTCATGAAATACTAAAAATTGCTTCTCTCTGTCTCATTTCACTGTCCCCTCTTTCTTTAAAAAAAAAAGTGTAGTTGATGATATGTGAACTATAGACTTTTAAAAATAAATATTAAGTATTCTTGCTTGGTATGAAACACTTGAAATACTTATTATACAGATATTTGGCTCTTCTTTTTCAGTGGATTATAGATAAACTGGAAAATAATGATATGCCTTCCTGTTTTTTCATTTCCAAAAATTTTCTTTTGCTTTTCTTTCTTTCTTTTAAAATAGCATTCTCTGAACCCTTTACTGGCCAATTAGATTTTTACAAATCATTGTTTCTTTAATAGCTTGTTCTCACCTATGAAATTGCTACCACAGATAAAGGTTTATAACATGTTGTGTTCAAATGAGTTAAAGTTGTCTGATTAGCTGGGGGTGGTGGCTCAGGCATATAATACTCAAGAGACTTGGGAGGCTGAGGCAGTAAGATCTCAAGTTCAAAGCCAGACTCAGCAATTTAGCAAGGCTCTGAGCAAGTTAGTGAGAACCTTTTTCAAAATAAAAAATAAAAAGAGCTCAGTGATAAAGTGCCCCTGGTATCAATCCCCAAATGTGTGTTTGTGTGTGTGTAAAGTTTTCTGGTTATAATGTGGTCTGTTTTTTGTTCAACAGTAGTTTTTCTCATTTTTTTTTAAACTAGCTCTAGGGCTGAGTATGGGACAATAAAGGATGAGAAGAGATTGTTTGTAGGAGAGGGACAATTAGCAGATAAAAGGGGAAACACATTGTAAAGAATTTTATGCTTTTAAAACCAGGGATGTCTTGTGTTGTACTTTAAGAATAGTCACATGTTTACATATCTGTATACTGCTTTTATGAAAAATAACCTTACTTGTGGTTCTGTGTCTGCCTACAAAGCTTTTTTCCTCCAACTTTGTGGGTTGATTTGTAAACTTGACTAATTGGAAGTCAAATTATTAAATTTCTTTATCTCATTGTTCCAATTAGTTTAGATGGAGCTGACCTTAAAAACATTTTAATACACTTGATCTCAGAAAATGAGGGAATTTGCTTTTTAAATTCTGTTCATTCTTCTAAGGAGGTTATTAAAGATACTTAAACATATCATATGCATCACTTTATAGTCGTTTTTAGAACATTTCGGTCTAAATTCATCTATCATTTTAAAATTACGATTTTAACTATAGTAATTGTTTTATTAATTCAATTGAATTTTGATATTTTAATTATTATACAGAGTAGCTTGATAAAAACTTAATTAAATGCTTTCGCTTTGCATAAAATAAATTATGAAAATCAGAGTTTAGTTCAGTATTTTAATTATTATACAAAGTAGCTTGATAAAAACTTGGTTAAATGCTTTTGCTTTGCTTATGAAAATCAGAATTTAGTTCAGTATTCCATTGTTAAACTTTATAAGCCATCTATATTACACACAGATCTGTTAAAAGGATAAGGGCTGTAACATCACTTTTGAACAAAGACAGAAATGGCCACTAACCAGCATACCTACCAGCATGCCATCTGTCCCTTTCGCTAAAAGTTTTGTTAATGAAATGTGTAGTTCAGTTTAGCACTGATATAATAAAACCTGATTTTAATGGTCTGCTAAGAGTTGTGGATAAAACTGTTTAATGAACGCCAGTAAGTCACTAGCTTTCCTTTACTCCAGCAACAAATCCGCAGAAGAAGAAATCAGGGAATCTTTCCCATTCACCATGTCCTCCAAAAAAAATAAAATACTTGGGCATTAACCTTACAAAGGATATTAAAGACCTCTACAAAGAAAACTATCAAACACTAAAAAAAGAAATTACAGAAGTCCAGATGGAAAAACATTCCATGCTCATGGTTAGGCAGAATCAATAAAATAAAAATGGCCATTCTACCCAAAGCCCTATACAGACTTAAAGCAATCCCCATCAAGATACCAATGGCATTCTTCACAGATATAGAAAAAGCAGTTCTCAAGTTCATATGGAATAACAGAAGACCCAGATTAGCTAAAACATTACTCTGCAGGAAAGAAGAAGTAGGGAGTATCTCAATCCCTGACCTGAAATTATATTACAAAAACAGCATGGTATTGGTATCAATACAGAACCGAAGACCAGTAGAACAGAATAGAAGATCCTGAGACAAACCCCCATATCTTCAACTATTTGATATTTGATAAAGGGGGCAAAAGCATAGTGTGGAAGAAAGATAGCCTGTTCAACAGATGGTGTTGGACAAATTGGACAGCCATGTGTAGACAACTGAAGCTGGATCCTTACCTTTCACCCTGCACAAAAATTAAATCAAAATGGGTCAAAGACCTGGATATTAAGCCAACAACTTTAAATTTACTAGAAAAAGAAGTAGAGTCAACATTAACAGGACATAGGAGTCTGCGGTGCCTTCCTTAACGAAACTTGAATGGCTCAAGCAGTAAAGTCAAGAATAAATGAATGTGATGCAATTAAACTAAAAAGTTTTTGCACAGCTAAAGGTTTAGTCAAGAGCATCAAGAGAGAACCTACAGAATGGGAGAAAACCTTTGCCTGTTACACTTCAGACAGAGGGCTAATATACAGAATATACAAAGAACTAAAAAAGCTAAACACCAAAATCTCAAATAATCCAATCAATAAATGGGCTGCCGATCTTAAAAGAAACTTCTCACCGGAGGAAGTCCAGAAAGCCCAGAATTAAATGAGAAAATGTTCTACATCATTAGCTATAAGGGAAATGCAAATCAAAACTTCAGTGAGATTCCACCTCACTCCTGTTAGAGTGGCAAAAATGAAGAATACGAACAACAACATATGCTGGAGGGGCTGTGGGAAAAGAAGAACACTGTCACACTGCTGGTGGGACTGCAAACTGATTCAGCCACTCTGGAAAGCAGTGTGAGACTCCTCAAAAAATTAGAGCTGGAACCACCTTATGACCCAACTATCCCACTCCTGGGTATTTTCCCAAAAGAGTTAGAATCAGCATATTATAGTGATGTGGCTTCATCAACGTTTATAGCTGCTCAATTTACTATAGCTAGATTATGGAACCAACCCAGATGCCCCTCACTCGACGAGTGGATTCGAAAACTTTGGTACATATATACTATGGATTACTACTCGGCCATTAGAGAAAATGATACTATGGCTTTTGAAATCAAATGGATGGAGATGGAAAGAATTATGCTAAGTGATGTATCCCAATCTCAGAGACTCAAGGGCCAAATGGTTTCTCTCATCTATTGAAGCTAGAATACATCGGGGAGCAGTATGTTAGACGGCTAAGCTAATACCTCAAATTGTGTGATTCTTTATGCAAACAGGGGGATGATTGCCTAAGATACCTGGAGGTGTAGGGTGGGGGACAGGGTGGGGGGAGGGCT
>PVKS010043606.1:0-14772 GCA_004027875.1 Aplodontia rufa | reverse complement strand
GAAGTGGAGATGAAATAAGATTAATAATAATAATAAGTGGGCAATTGTCAAAGCTGTCACAATGGACACACAGGGGTTCAACATATGCTCCCTCCTTCACCACCTTCTCCTTTTCTTTTTCTTCTTTAAGAGAGAGGGACAGAGAGAGAGAGAGAGAGAGAGAAAGAAAATAATTTTATTTAGTTTTTGACGTGGCTTTTGTTGCTCCAACACTTAGCTGTGTACGTGGTGCTGGGGTTCGAACTCACGCTCTCACACATGCCAGGCAAGCATGTAACCACTGAGCCACCACTCCAGCCCATCCATCTTCTTTTGTACATAGTTTAAATTTACCATAATAAAAAATAAAAAAATACAAAACAAAGAACATAAAAGAAAGGAAGGAGAATAGAAAAGATGAGAGAGAGAAAGGAGAGAAGGAAGGAAGGAACACCTTTGCTATATTATGGAATGACTTTGCACATGTTGGGAGTTGTATTAGTTTCCTAAAGTTGTCATAACAAATTGCCACAAATTTAATGGTTAAAACAAGATACAGCTATTCCCTCACAATTCTGGAGGCTAAAAATCCCAAACCAAGATACCAACAGGGCCACACTCACTCTGAAGGATCAAAGGGAAAACTTTTTTGCCTCTGCCTGCTTCTGGTGACTTTCAACATTTCATTGAATATAAATATGTCATTCTTGTTTCTTGTTTCTGTCTTCACATCATCTCCTCCTCTGTGTTTCTATGTCCTCGTCTTAGAAGGAGACCAATCACTAGACTTAAAGTCCACCCTAAACTTATTATGATAGCATCCTAAGATCCTTAGCTACTTATATTTGCTAAAACCCCATTTTTAGGGCTGGAGCAGTGGCTCAGCGGTTGGAGCACTTGCCTGGCATGAGCGAGGACTCAGGTTCAAACCCCAGCACCACGTACACAACTAAGTGTTGGAGCAACAAAGGCCATGTGGAAAAATAAATAAAATTCATTCTCTCTTTATCTCTCTCTCTCTCTCTTTCTCTCTCTCTTTAACAACAAACTCAAACAAAGTCATATTCTGAGGTTCCAGGTGAATATGAATTTTGGAGGACATTATTCAATCCATGACAGGGATATAGGTTGGAAAAGAAACTTAAACAGGAAAAAGGGGAGAAAATGAAAAAGCCATAAAGGAACCAGGAAAGCCAGAACTACAGTATTGCCCATGGGGATTCAGTTTGATGTTACATGTAAAGCACATGCCATAGTTGGTATTAGAGGTACAGGCAGGCACACTGAGAAAATGGGAACCAAAGTCCCCCAAAAGAGATCAACTCAGGGAACTCAGCTATGTGAAAGGGTTTGCACAAAAAGGGAGAGAGAGGTGAAGGGAGAGTGGGCAGGAACACCCCAAGGGAGCAGGATCTTTGTCATTCTGAATACTCATCTTGATCTTCCTTATTTAATTATTTTTTCTGTCTAGAACATTGCAATTGATCTGGACTTCCTGGGGTAGTGCCTGTAATCCTTCAGACAAACAGATCGTTTTTCTTTTTTTTTTATTTTGTATTTTTTTGACACAGGGTCTCACTAAGTTGCTTAGAGCCTTGCTAAGCTGCTGAGGATTGCAAGTTCAAGGCTGATTTGGACAATTCAGTGTGATCCTGTCTCAAAATGAAACATAAGAAGGGCATCATGAAATCCGATGTTATCTGAAGGTCAGCAGATGTTCTGCGTTCTGTGACTCTAAGGAAAGATGATTTAGCAGTTAACATCTCCATCATTCAGCTACAGCATTTATTAGAATTTAGAATGCTGGGCAAAGGGAGAGGAAGTCACAGGACAACTCATAAAGGGACAATCACTGCTACATTTATAAAGTCTTGTGTCTGCAATCAGCTCTCATTGCTATAAGAATTAACCTATGGGAATACAAATCAGCTGCTAAATGTTATAAAAATATAGGCTGCTTTTTCCATTTCCAAGCGTTTCTATTGTCATTACATGTATTTTTCTGCAGCTGTGTGACCTGCTTCTGAAGGTGGGGATTTGATACTCTTTTATCTTTCTAAGAAGTCTGTTGAACACTCAGAAATCATTTCAGCCAGTACTGCACTTCATTCAGTCTTGCAACTAGAGGGACAAAGAAATTCAATCCCCTCCCACCCCAAATCTGCTGAAATGAACTAACAATAGATTCTCAGGAGAAAAGGCGTCCAAATTGATTATGCGCCTGGAGGAATCACAGGGGGTGTCTAATATCCCAATGACATTCAAAACAGCCCTTCATGGGGGACATAGGCGATTTAGAGGGGTGCTGAATGATTTTTAGGGGGAATGAGTGGGATGAGCAGAAGAACAGGCAACAGCCTGGGACAAAGTTCCTCTGGGCTCTGGGACATAGCAAGTGGCAAGGCGAGGGGAGGAACTGCACTTCAAACAAGAATTGTCTTGCCAGGTGTGGGTGGCACAAGGCTGGGGAGGCTGTGGCAGGAGATCACAAGTTCAAAGGCAACCTCAGCAACTTAGCAAGGCCTTAAGCAACTGAGGAAGGCCCTGTCTCAAAATAAAAAGTAAAAAAAAAAAAGGTTGGGGATGTAGTTCAGTGCTTCAGTGCTCCTGAGTTCAAATTCTGCCCCCACACACCAAAAAAAAAAAAAGCTGCCTCTATAATGAAGGTGCTGTCTTTAGGGTAGTCCCTCTGAGCTGGTCTTAGGAGGAGGGAGGTGAAGTCTGTCTGGGCATGATGACTCTTCTTTGGCTGACTAATTTTCCCTGGAAAAGGAATCCAAGAAAATCACATTTCTTTTCAAACAATTTCCTTCAGTCAGCTAAGTTAACTTCAGAGAGAGCACCTCTCCTTGAGTTTGTGGGAAGAGGGAAAACAAAGAAAGATTAAAGAGAGGCCTAGATTCTAAGGAAGTTTTCTAAGACCTTCCAATTTCTATTTATTTATTTATTGGTACTGGGGATTGAAATCAGGAGTGTTTTACCAGTGAGTTACATTCACGGCCTTTTTATTTTTATTTTTTCATTTGAGACAGGGTCTCACTAAGTGTATATTAGATGTATTCATGTTCTTGAAGTACACAAGTCTTTTAAAATGAAAAGCTTAGAGAGCACTTTACTCTGCCAATTTGGGAGGTCCATAAACTTTACAGATAGTTTCCATAGTTATAAGAGCCTTAGTTATTTTGTGGTCAAAATGCAAAAACACTCGGGGGCTGGAGCGGTGGCTCGATGGTTACAGCATTTGCCCAGCATGCACAAATACACGGGTTCAAATCCCAGCACCCACGTACACAACTGTGTCAGAGCAATGAAGGCCATGTGAAAAACTCAATAAAATTTGTTTCTCTCTCTCTCTCACTGTTCTTCTCTCTTAAAAAAATTATTTTTAAATGCAAAAACACTCTCAAAGTACTGAATGAGATACTTTCCAGGAATTCCTCCTGCTATTCATATAGACAAGAGTGCTGGTTTGAATGCTCCAGGACTCTGCTAATACCATCACACACATGCACACACACACACACACACACACACACACACAATAAATAAATAAATAAATTGTGTTTGCCCAGAAAGTGTGAACAAACATTTATTCTACCTTAGAGGAAGTAGGGGAGATGGTGATGGGACACAGGCATCCGTAAAAGTATCAGCAAGATCTCAGTGCTCATGTTTGATTTCAAAATGACACAGACCAAATTCCAGAATCTTTAAGTTGGATATTTAAAAATAAGCACACACTCACCCGGGAGGCTGAGGCAAGAGGATTGCAAGTTTGAGGCCAGTCTCAACAACTTGGAAGACCCTCAGCAACTTACCAAGACCCTGTCTGAAAATAAAAAAATAAAAATGGCTCGGGATGTAGTTCACTGGCTAAGTGCCCCTCGGTTCAATCCCCAGTACCAAAAACAAATATAAAAAAAATTAAGGAGATAACTACATTGGCTTAAAGGAAGGGGTACTGTCTTATTTTTCAAGTGGATAAAACACTTGTTTTGAAGAATGTATATTTAAGTACAATATGCCAACTAACTTTTTTATAACTAAGGACTTTAACACTCAACGAAAGCCATAACAACGTAATTTCAGTAGTGTTTTTTTTAATAACAGAAGTTATTTAAAGTCTAATTGCTACAGTCAGATATGTCAGTATTTACCAGTGATACCCCAGAAATGTAACCCTGAGATTTACCCCTGTCTATTCATGTCCCAAAGAATGCTCTACACCTAATTATAGGCATTGTACACACATATATGCATAAGTGCATGTATATATCTATATATGCATACTACACAAATCATACATAAATAGGTATAGACAGACATATATTTTCTATGAATAGTTTCATTTTTCCTGACTGTGTTACTACAAACCATTGCTCAGTTACAGCTATTTTTGTCTTTTTTGTTGTTTTGTGGTATTTGTGATTGAACCCAGGGGTTCTCTACTAATGAGCTACGGCTCTAGCCCTTTCTGATTTTTTATTTTGATAGGGTTTTGCTCGGTTGCTGAGGGTGGCCTCCAATTTACAATCCTCCTGCCTCAGCCTCCTGGGTCACTGGGATTACAGGTGTGCACCACTGCACCCAGTTGTTATCTTCATTGTTTGAAAGTGCCACTGTTTGCCACATGTTTATCCAAGGTGTGTTGCTCACATACCTCGAAGATATTAACTCTTTAGGAAAACATAAAAAATGCACATTTAACTTATTAAAAGACTCAGAGAAGGGGGAAAGACTTCTGTCAAATAGATTGAAATCAGTCAGTGAGTACAACATTAGAAAATATTGGAACATTTAAATTTTTGTGTGCAGGGGTTTGTTTGGATGTTTTTTACTTTTATTTCTTATTTATTTATTTTTTTATTTTGTGAGGGATTAAACTGCACGGTGCTGTACTACTGAGCTATATTCCCAGCCCTTTTTAATTTTTATTTTGTGACAAGGTCTCGCTAAGTTGCTCACTCTGGCCTTGAACTTGCAATCTTCCTGCCTCGGCCTCCCAAGTCACTGGGATTACACACATGTACCCCCATGCCTGGCTCCATCATTTGTTTTAGAAACTCAAGTTGCTCCGTATCTCATGGCTGACTATTGTGACTACAGAACTTTTACCTTTCAGGAAACCACTGGTGAAAATGAGTACTTTTCATCCCAAGTCCTCATTTCAGAAAGTCCCTACTTTCTGAAAAGATCTGTATCAGGTCTTCTCTCATCTAAGTTTTCCATAAACATCTATAACTTGTCATGTAGAATATATTGACACAAAACTTATGACTCTAAGAAGCAACAAATTTCATTTTGTTGCTTTAGTGCTCAGTACTTAACTAGGTTATAGGTTTTGAAAATTACTACTCAATATGTGAAATACCAGAACTTTTAATAAAGTAGCACACATTTGCTAATTGTGCCAAGTAATAAAGAAGCATTCCATTTCCATAAGAAATTCCCCAAGACAAAAGTTTGTCATTATTTGTGATGATGAGTAAGTCACATAGGCTAATTTTTGTTTGTTTTTGCCCCAGGGTCACAATTAATTTTAGTGGATAGGGAACTGATCCATGTAGGAAGAAAAACAGCTTTTCTTCTCCCCATCTTAGTTCATGGCCAGGATCCCTATAACAAAAGACAGATTAATGAGAGAAGATAAATTTATTTATTTGCTTAATAAATTAATTTTGTGGGGGCTGGGGATTGAAGCCAGGGCCTTGCACATATAAATTTATGAGTTCTGTGATATTGAAACTGGAGTTGGAGACAAAACCAGATTCTCTGCTTTTGCTAGCAGGAGAAAGCCCATTTTAGTGCTAGCAGCTAATCATAGCTGGGAATGCCTGCCACTGTCAGTTCCTGACAAAGCTGCCTTCTTCTCCAGTGCTACTGCAGTGGGTGTGTTGCCGTTCTCCGTGGTGGGCTGTGCCCCCAACCATTGCGGCAGTGCAGCAGACCCCAGGAACTCACCACCGGTTTCTTTCCAGGATTTTTTTTTAATTTTTAGAGTGAAAGACAGTGAGAGAGACAGAGAGAGAGAGAGAGAGGGAGAGAGAGAGAGAGAGAGAATCAATTTTTATTGAGTTTTTCACATGGCTTTCATTGCTCTGACAGTTAGTGGAGTACACAAGTGCTGGGGTTTGAACCCGTGTACTTGCTCATGCTGGGCAAGCGCCGTAACAACCAAGCCACCACTCCAGCCCCTCTTTCCAGGTTCTTGCCTTACTAATTCAAAGAATGAAATCCAAGGATGATGGAAGGCAAGAGTGAAGGGAGTAGAATTTGAAAAGAAAAGAGGCAGAGCTATCATGGCGCAAGCGAGGACCTGATAGCAGTTTGTCATGTAGGTGTGCGAGTGTAGGGGTGAATGTCGCTACCAGGTTAAGGCTATAAAGGCAAAATCTAAGCTAAACAGGCATTGGAAAAGTGTAAAGGCTATTGGTTGGGCCCATGACCTTCTGACTCGGTCCATTTACCCCTTGATTTTGAACTTCCTTGTCTCTCTGGGACAAACGGATGGAACGTTTGGAATTTTTGTTATGATTTTTTAAGAGGGAAGGAGAGAGAGAGAGAGAGAGAGAGCGAGGATCAACTTTATTTAGTTTTTCATGTGGCTTTCATTTTTCCAACTCTCCGTTGTGTACGTGGTGCTGGGGTTTGAACTTGGGTTTTCCCGCATGCCAGGCAAGCACCGTAACCACTGAGCCACTGCTCCAGCCCTGTTTGGAATGTTTTTACAGGCCAATTTTATGGAATGGCCTTTACATTTAAAAAAGCCTTTTAGGAGCCCATAATGCTAACCACCTACCTGTTTTACTATTTGTTCTATGGTATTCAACAGGACAGCCTTCATAAGAAAATGAAGACCTGAATAATCAGTTAAACTTAAGTACTTTTATAGTACGTTTGATGAAGTGTGGAGCACCGTGGAGAAATATGATACAACTAAGAAGGGAGGTGCTAAATGCAGGAAACAGGGGAACTTAGCAAGCCTATTTGTTCAGATTATTCTGTGCCCCTGTGTCTTCAGAGTGACAGAGCTGCTCCTTTCCTTTGGGGTATAGGGAGGGCATCTCTCACCTGAGGGTCTTATAACCTGCTTCAGGGGAAGCTCAGAACATCCTTCCTAGGGTTGATGATCTGTTTCAGGGGAGAAGAGTACAAGAAGGTCAGAGAGACCTTTTTGCCTCTGTCATTTTTTTTCTGACAAATTCCTTCAGCTTAAAATATTCTATATGCCAAGGTGCCACATTTTGGGGAAGCATGTCCTAAACTCCATCATCCATTTCTTTAAAATTAAAAAAACAATTAAACATTAAAAGTTATATTTGTAGCACAGAATCTATGTGAACACACTTTAAAATACTATGAACACATATTCACACACATCCTCGTGCACACACACACACACACACACAAACCCAACTTGGAATCAACTTAAAGATGTATCCTCTTGCCCAATAAAAAGAATGAATATCTGGGCTGGAGTGGTAGCTCAGTGGTTACAGCATTTACCTGGCATGTGTGAGGACATGGGTTTGAACCCCAGCACAGCGTACACAAAGAAGTATTGGAGCAACAAAAGCCACACGAAAAACTAAATAAAATTGATTCTCTCTCTCTCCCCCTCCTTTTCTGTCTGCCTCACTCTCTCTAAAATAAAAAAAGAAAGAGTGAATATCTTTAAAATATCTATTCTTCTTACTATCAGAAAGTAAAGCATATCAAGTGACTATAATGAAAGCAGTATGATTCTGGCACTTAATAGAAAGAGATCAATACAGCAAAATAGAATATAGAAATAGAGCAAAACAATTCAGGGATTTAGTAATCATAGGGGTAGCATTTTGTATCAGCGGAGAAAATATGGATTATTCAATAAATGGTATTAGAACAACAAGGTACCTGTCTGGGGAAGAATAAAATTAATTCATTCCTCACTCTCTGCAACAAAAAGTAAATTTAAGATGTATTAAAGATTTAAATGTGATAAAAATTAAAACAAATATACAGGAAAGCTGAAGTTGTGGTTTTTTTTAAATATAACCTTGAGTAGGAATGACTTTTATAGTTTATGATGCAAAAACCAGATGTCATAAAACAGTGACTTTCATCCTTGGCTGTACAACAGAATCACCTGAGGAGCTTGCCAAAAGTTTTCATTCCCAAACTCTGCTGGGCCTAATCAGTCAAAAGTTTCCATTCCCAAACTTCATGCTGGACCTAATCAATCAGAACCTCTGGGTATGGGGCCTGAGTCTCTGCTCTTATTTCAATCTGTCTTCATTTGTTTACTTGATTGAATTTTAAAAAAAAAAATGTTCCCTAGGGGCTGGAGTGGTGGCTCAGCGGTTTTGGCACTTGCCTGGCATGTGCAAGGACACGGGTTCAAACCCCAGCACCATGTACACAACAAAGTGCTGAGGCAGCAAAAGCTATATGAAAAACTAAATAAAATTCATTCTCTCTCTCTCACTGTCTCTCTCTCTCTCTCTCTCTCTCTCTCTCTTTTAAATGTTCCGTGGGTGATTCTGATGAATGGTGAGGCTTGAGCATCATAAAATAAAACCTTTGTATTATCTCCCATAACACCTCAGAAACTGTCTCAGATATTCTTTGCCAAGACTGGCCCAGCTGCCATTTTTATTTTGCAGTAGGCACTCTGTACCCTTGCTCAGCATATTTTTGGCCTTCACCCAGCAGAGCCTCTGTAGTTCAGAATGTCACAAATCTTTTTAAGAATGCATAAGTTATGCATGCAGGTAAGAAACAGAAGGTATGCTTCAACTGGGTAATTTGAAAAGAGTTTAATAAAGAGGTTATATACACATAGAATCTTTGGTATCTTGTTTGTGGTCATGGCTACATGCATCTACATGTGACAAAATTTGATCTGACAAAACTACATATGAAAACTGATGAAATTCAACTAAGGTATATAGTTTAGTCAATAGTACTGTGTCCGTATCAATTTCCTTGTTGTTTTAGTCAGCTTTTTTGCTGCTGTGTCTAAAAGACCCAACAAGAACAATTTTGGGAGGAAAAGTTTATTTAGGGGCTCACAGTTTCAGAGGTCTCAGTCTATAGAAGGCCGGCTCCATTCCTTGGGGCTCGAGGTGAGGCTGAACATCATGGCGCAAGAGTGTGGCAGAGGGAAGTGGCTCACATGAACATTGGGAAGCATAGAGACAGTTCTGCTTATCAGAAACAAAATACATACCCTAAAGGCAAGTGCTCAGTGACCCACCTCCTCCAGCTACACCCTACTAGCTTTTAATTACCACTCAGTTAATCCCTATCAGGGGATTAATTCACTGATTCAGTTAAGGCTCTCACAACCCAATCACTTCACCTCTCAGCCTTTGTATTGTCTCACATATTAAGCTTTTGGGAGACACCTTTCATTCAAACCATTAGCACTTATCTTGACAACATACTTTCAGGTATGTAAGGTATTATCATTAAAGGAAGATGGATGGGGGGCTGGAATGGTGGCTCAGTGGTTTCAGCGCTTGCCTGGCAAGCAAGAGGACCCGGGTTCAAACCCCAGCACCACGTACACAACTGAGTGTTGGAGCAACTAAGGCCATGTGAAAAACTCAATAAAGTTGTTTCTTCAAAAAAAAAAAAAAAAGGAAGGTGGATGGAGGGAATTCAGAACCTCTAGTATTTTTGAAGCTTCTTCTTAGTCTTTTATTATTTCAAAATAAAAAGTTAACAAGAGAAACTGTATATGAAGATGTGAGTAGCGAGCAAAAAAAATTACGCAAGAAATAGTGTAACAATTCATAACTCAACAATAGGGCCTAGTCCCCTACTCTTAGCCTAAAGTAATGGGAGGAAGGAATAGTTATTAGAACCGGGGTCAGAGAAGGACACAAGCTATATACAAAGAGCTATCTGACAAGTACTGTGACCTTCAAACAAGGGATGTCAAGGACGCCAAGTGGGCCAGGACATCAAGTTCATTGAGACTGGGCCTTGATGCATTCATTGAAATTAAGCAAAATTAGTTTGAATGCCTGAAAGAAGTTACAAAGTTTGGAATAGTGGAAAGGAATTTAGGAGGCAGGAATACTGGCTCCCATGTTTAGGGGAATTAAGAAGTCCCAGTACCGGTACTGGAAAGATGGAGACTCAGGAGAGTCATATGGAGTTCTAGTCTGAATCCAAAGACCTGAGAACCAATCTGAAGGTTGGCGAATTCGAGACCCGAGAAGAGCTTATTTTTCATTTGAGTCCAAAAGCTAGAATAGACTGATGAGTTAGCTCAAAGCCTTAGGAGAGAAGTGATTAGCCCTTTTTTTCTTTCTTTTCTTTTTTTAAAATTCAGGCCTTTAACTGGATGAGTGCCACTCACATTATGGAAGACAATCTGTTTTACTCCATGTACCAATTTAACTGTTAATCTTATCCAAAAACATCTTCATAAACAAACCTGGATGTTTGACCAAATATCTGGGCACCACATGTCCCGTTCAAGTTGCAACATAAAATTAACTGTCGCAATACTAGACGTATAAGATGATTTTTTGGGGGGGGCACAGTTTGTGTTAATGGTGATTGATCCCAGGTGCTCAACTGCCGAGCTACCTCCCCAGTCTTTTTTTTTTTTTTTGAGACAGGGTCTTGCTGAGTTACCACACAGCAATCGAACTCACAATCCTCCTGCCTCAACCTCCCAAGTAGCTGGGATTACAGGTGTGCACCATCATTATTGACTTAATTTTTTTCTATACCAAGGAATAACTCATCAGAAAAAATAGTTGAGGGTTGGGGATGCAGCTCAGTGACACAGAGCTTGCCTGGGATGAGTGAGGCTGTGGGTTCAATCCCCAGCACCACACACACACACACACACACCCCTACACACACACACACACAAAGTTGGATGCTTCTTTACTTTGCATCACTCATCAAGATACTGTGAATAATAAAACTCTAGAATATTGTCATTGGAAAAGTCAGGTGAGATTGTACGATCAAAATTTTTTCTTTCATTCAAGCTGGTCATCCTTTCCACAAGAGCTGAAAGTTAATTGACTTTGAATGTATTTTGCTTTGAGTAATAACTTGGAAATGTGCTCACTGGCCTAAGCAGCTCATCTATGCTTTGGATCGGTCCCAGTAGGACTGAACTCATACGTGCACATAATGTTCCATCAACAATCAACCTCATACAAACCACACAAGGCTCTTAATCCAAGAAGTGGTGACTCACAGAGGTAACACTCTGGGTGCTAATATTGCCTATGTTTTTATCATCCAAATGTTACTTAGGTTTTTTTTTTTTTAGAAGAAGGAGTAGCTGACTTTGAATCCCACTGTGCATGCCATAAACTATAGCCAAGTTAAAGCTTTCCTGCTACTGTCATTTTTGCATTCAAAGTGTTATTGGTTTCCTCCTGGATCCTTCATCAGTAGAGAAGGTGGGCTGTGACCACATGCTTACGATATGCTTTCTAGCATAAAAAAGATCATGTGTCTGCTGAATGCATAGAAAACCATTTTCATGCGTTTGTTCATTTAGTCAACCTACAATATGCCTGGAACCATGGTGTGTGGGCATCTGAAGTAAGAGCCCTTCAAGCAGATGGAGCAAAAAGTGAGTAGGAAGCCAGCCCATGTAGAAGGTCCTCATATCTCCTGATAGTCAGTTTTTGAAGAACAATCATGTTCCATTACACTTTTATAAAGAAAAAGTACTTTAAAAGCAAAACCAAAACATAAAGCTATTTGCAAAGATAATAGATCTTTCAACCAAGTTTTGAATGAGCCAAACAAGTTTAGAAGAGTGAACCATGACTTGCTTCTAACCAGCTAGATACGGAAATGGGCTGGGATGTCACTCTCATGGCTACCTTACGTAAGCTTACCTTTACTTTATATTTCATTTTAGCAGCCTCAACTTAGGAATGCTGTGAGCTGCCTAGGGAGCCTGTGACAACACGTGCGGGCCTCTAGAAACTCATGATGGTGTCCGGCTGACAGCCAGTAAGAAGAGGAGGCCTTGTTCCTACAACCACAAAGACTTGAATTCTACCAGTAATATCCTGAGCTCCAGAGGAAGCTGTGGCCATAGCTCACACCATGACTGCAGCCTAATGAAATTCTGAACCAAGGACCTGGCCTACTAATCCAGGGACACTGTGAAATGATAAATATGAGTTGTTTCAAGATGCTATGCTTGTATATTTTATTATGCAGCAAGACAACTAACATAAAATCTAACCCTGGTTTTCCCCTTAAGCTTACATAAAATCCTTTTCTCTAAACTTTCTCAGAGCCAGTTCTCTCTTGGGCTGTGTTCCTAAGCTCAGGAACACTGACCACTTCTGGTTCAAAATCTCTCTTGGCTTCTCATAACCCCGAGTTTCCTGGAAACATTGCTGCTACCACAGAAATGTTTTCAGCAGGGTCGTTGATGAGGAAACTGGGAGATTTAGGATGTAGTTTTCAGCGTTCTTCTATCAGAATGGAATTTTTTATTTCCTACTTTCATGCTCTCTGTTTTTATGGCTCTCTTGGGTTTCGTAGAAGCAAATAATGTCTGAAATAACCTATGCTGATACTAAGGAAATAAGTCTGTGCTATTCACTTGCATTGAAGACTGGAATTTATCTAATACATTGTTTGACACAGAACAGGAACATAATCGCCCTAGCATGAAGCGCTGAGTTTTCTACGAGGTAAAACACTGAGATAAATCAGGTCACCCATAAATCATGCACTGAAGTGACAACCCAGCCAAAGGGAGGAATTATGGAGGATCAACACTGTAACAAGGGGCTAGAACATGTGGGAATGTAGTGGACACTGTTGGTGGCCTTCCCACACCTCCTGAAGTAGCAGGGTCATCAGTTCTCCAACTATCATGATAGTCAGCTGCTAATCGGTCACACCTACTCCATAACTACTTCCATAACTGTTTTTGGTCAAAAGGGAGCTGACTTACACAGGAGATTTCAGACACACACACACACGCGCGCGCGCGTGCACGCACGCACACACACACACACACACTTTCTTTTTTTCTCATGCATATGAAGGGGAAACACCTCATATGCATTGGTTGTCTGTTGACTAATACAGTTATTAAAAAAGTCAACCCCAGCCAAGCACAATGGCACATGTCTGTAATCCCAGCAACTCAGTAAAGTAAGGCAGGAGGATCACAAGTTCAAGCCCAGCCTCGGCAACTTAGTAAGATCCCATCTCAAAATAAAAAATGAAAGAGCTGGGGATGTAGCTCCACAGCCTGGGGACACAATGGTGGCAAAACAGAAATTATTCTGCCATAATAGAACTCTTGATTTAGAAGTATAAGATGGTCATTAAGCAAATAATTACATAATTGCTTAATTGATTATAATTTGTCATAGGAGAACCAAAGAAGAAAGTATGAGAATGTAACTCTCATTTTTGTTTTTTCAGTCTCAAATGGACAGTTCGATAGTGCTCTCTTCCACTTCCTTGGAAAACCCATTTAGAAAGTCTGGTTATTGTAACAAGGGCCCTGTGGCTCATCTGCTTTCTGTCTAACCATACCCCTATCTCCTACCCCACACGCAGGACTTGGAGTGACCTCACCTCAAAGAAGCCCTGAATAGCTTTTGGAAGGCAAGAGTTCTGCACTAAAAAAAGACAGACCTCTGTTCTACTCATCTTTAAATCAGACTACTGACAAGAGGAACTTTTTCATGAATCTGAGTCTAGATTTATTAATTTCAAACTTGGCTTTAATCCCATTGGTGGATTGAAAAAAAACATATCTATATATCTATAGTTATATAGATATATAGATTTATAGTACCCTACATAGCACTCTCAAAAGCTTCAACAAACTAAAACAGCCAATCAGGGAGAACCACAAAACACAATATTCTCCAAGTAATAAAATAAAAGCAAAGCAAATATAAAAATCAACCAGTGAAAATATACCAGACATTACATTTAGGCAGCTCTCACACAAATAGTTTTGGATGGACAACTTTTATAGAACCATCTTCATAATAGTCATATTTCATGGATCACTAAGAGTTAGATCTTAAAATTCTATTAAAGCCTAAACTGAAAGCTTGTGCTTTCCAGAATGAAAATTTGTAGTAGAATTGCAATCCAGGCACTAGTACAGTCCACTGGACACAGTAGACTCCAATTCACCTTCGGATGATATTCCGGAAATCATCTCACACCAGTGACAGGGTTCAGGACATGCTGCCTCAAAGTGGAAACTTGGCATTTGAGAAAGCAGCAGTAGCAGGAAGGCCACTCTCAAGTTCTTTCCTGAGGATGGCCATAAACATACAAAGGTTACTCTCTGAACTCCTTTCTTGCTCCCCCAAAGACCCTCGTGGGACAGGTGTCTTCCCCTATCCCAAGAAGGAAGGAATGTCACCCAGGGATGCCATGAAGAATCTGAACATAAAATCCTTTTTTCTTTTTTCTGATCTAGGGATCAAACCCAGGGTCTCATGCATGCTAGGCAAGTGCTCTACTACTGAATAATGTCCCCAGCTAGTGATCAGACCTTTCTACGTTTCCCCATTGCTTTAAGTCTTCATTTCTGAAATTTCCCATGTCACATAAAGTTTATTAAATAAATTTGTATGCTGTTCTCTTGCTAATCTGTCTTTTATTATAGGGGTCTCAGCCATGAACCTTGCTAGAAAGAAAAGATACTACTTTTCTCCCCTACACTATCACAAAGAATTCCTAGTTGTGCTTGGTTATAAATATTTCCCTTGCATTCCTAAAAATATCTAGATTTTTTCCAATGCCAAACAAAGCTGAAAAATTATA
>PVKS010043605.1:0-14765 GCA_004027875.1 Aplodontia rufa | reverse complement strand
GATCAGTGAAAGAAAGGGACCAGGGGTAAGGAGGTGTTGAGGGATGGGGGAAAGGCTGGGGAGGGGTAATAACCAAATTATATTGTTATATTGTGTTTGTATGAATATGTAACAACAAATCCCATCATTATGCACAACTATAATGTACTAATAAAAATGTGGAAAATAAAACAGAAATAGAGGCTCAAAAAAAAACAGCAAACACATTATAATATTCTAAATACATTTTTTAAAACCTGGATGGTTTTTTCCTCAATATAGATTGAGGAAGAATTCTTAACATTTGTTACACTTGCACAAGTGTACTTTGACAGTATTTAGAAAACCAATACATGTTTAATCTAGAAGAACTGGAATAAATCTGTATTTCTACAAGAAATACAAAATGATGCTATTTGCACTTGGAACCACAATGACATTTTACACTTAATCTCTGAAACAAAAACCTGGTGTTCTTTTTCATGAACTGATCAAATTTTATAGGAAAGCAAATTGGTAATTTAAAAGAGAGGGAGGTCCTTATGATGGTATATTTCACTAGAGAATGTGTCCCTAGAAGCTGGATCCAAACAAGAATTGAATTGGGTTAGGACTTGGTCACAGTTTTAGTAAGGCTCAACAGACCTCTGGTTCACTCCTGTTCCTTGGACTCCCAGAGATCCCAGGGAGCAGAAGTATCCTCAATTCTGAAAGACTGTGGGAAATCTATCTTTACCCTTCAGAGGTTTCAAGCTCCTGGACACACAAAGCTTCCAAATCTGGCAAAGGTGTTGCTTGAAGGAGGATTTGGCCCCTGGAGCCTCCTTGATTGTTAAGAACGTAAGCCTGTGGGAGGTTTCACTTGCCTTGAGAAATTTTCAGACTCACTCCTTAGCATTCCATGAAGTCCAAGAACTCAGCAAACATCTTGTAGGGAAATCCATTTCTGAATTTGAACCATCCACTTCTTCCAATTTATCACACTAACACCATGCTGGCTAAAGCTTTGCTTCGGTCATTTTCCTTCACGTACCTGTGCATGAACCACCAGCCTGTGTCCAGAATCAACAGATGCCCTAGGGCCAAAATCAAACTGCAATCATCCGCTTACCTTGGAGAAGTTTCCTCCTCCTTTTAGTTCATCAAGTACTCCAGTCTTCCACAACTCTCTGATGTCTTTAAAAATATGATTTTTGTATTTACTCCAGTTTTTCCTAGTTGCTGCAGTGATTCTAATGGCCTGCCTCAACCAGCTGTATTCTGTCCAAATGTAGTCATCTTATATTTTATTTGTGAAAATGAGACAATCATTCCATCAAGAATTCTACCTTATATTTCATAGTGCTTAATGAAAGTTATTTTAACTGAGCCATAGACATAAAAATTATACATATTAATGGCATAACATGATGTAGCTATGCAGGTAGACCTTGTGTAATGTTTAAACCAGGTTAAAAAATGTCTATCTCACATGGGGGAAAATATCTACCTCTTCAAATCGTCATCATCTCTTTATATTAAAACTTTTCAAAATCATTGGGACTGGTGGTATAACTAAGTGGTAGAAAGCTTGCTTAACATGCATGAAGCAGGGCTGGAGCAGTGGCTCAGCAGCTACAGTGATTGCCCAGCATGTGCGAGTACCTGGGTTCAAGCCCCAGCACCCACATACACAACTAAATGTCAGAGCAATGAAAGCCATGTGAAAAAACTCAATAAAACGTGATTCTCTCTGTCTCTCTCTCTCTCACACACACACACTGTCCTTCCCTCTTTAAAATATATATATAAAATCATCTTGGGTTCCATATCAGTGCTAAAAAAAAAAGAAAAATAAACTTCCAAAATCCTTTCTTCTAACTTCTTGAAATGTACGGTACATTACTGTTATCTATAGGCACCCTACTATGTACTTTGTAGTGTTTTATAGTTTTGTTTTATTTTTAAAGAGAGAGAGAGAGAGAGAGAGAAGAATCATCTTTGTTTATTTTTTCATCTGGGTACCATTTCTCCAACACTTACTTAGGTATGTGGTGGTAGGTTTTGAACCCAAGTCCTCGTGCCCACCAGGCAAGCACTGTAACTGCTGAGCCACATCTCCAGCCCTATGTTTTATAGTTGTTAAAGGTCTTACACCTTCACTGTCTTAATTACACCTTTTAGCACATCTGTGAGGTAGGTCAACCAGGGTACCCGAGTCAGCGAGGAATTCATGAAATCATAGCCACTGAGCACACCTGTCCAAGTGAAAGACCAGAAGGGTTTTTATGAGTTTTTCTGAGATCTAGCTTGTTGACATTCTCTCCAATTTAGAGATAGAAAAATAAATTATAATCACCAGAGAAACAACATTATCTTGCACTTACTAGTAGTCTTTCTTTACAAGGCTGCATGAATGAAGACTCAAAGTTACTACCAAATCATCTTTTTATATTTTGATAATGGTGAGTCTACAACATTTGTGAAGCAATCACATCAGGCACCATTTCCTACAAGATTGTGGATTGGAGAAAACTCAAAATTAAAAATAACATTCCAGGGCTGGAGCGGTGGCTCAGCGGTTTCGGCGCTTGCCTGGCAAGCACGAGGACCCGGGTTCAAACCCCAGCACCACATACACAACTGAGTGTTGGAGCAACTAAGGCCATGTGAAAAACTAAATTAAGTTATTTCTCTCTTTCTCTGTCTCTCTCACTGTCCCTCTCTCTTTATAAAAAAAAAATAAAATAACATTCCAAAATTTCTGAAAGCCATATAGCAGTAGAATTGTACCCTAAATGAACCTCCTGTCATATTAATTCTATGAATTATGCTGGTATATAAACTAAACTCTAGATAACTATCCCAGCTTCTCAGTGTTCTAGATAGCTTTATCAAGCTAGTCTTTTAAGGAAGGGAATGTGCAACATCTTTAAGAATCTTCTTCTAAATGGCTTTTGTAATCCAACTAACTTGGGAAGGTAGTTGCTATCTGACTGAGCTGGTCTCACATAAGTTGTCAGCAAAACATATGCAATAACCTCTGAAAGAGATCCAAAAAGTTCCTATACCCAAAACTTCTCCCCCAGCTTTAACATGATTTAAAAAAAAGAAGTGAGAGGAGAGAGACTCCAATTCATGAACCAGCCAGACCCAGAAGAAAACACAATATCATGTTATACAGTTGTACATAAGCATTTACTCAGGAATAGTTGAATAGTGTAGGCTCAAAGGAAAGAAGGAAAATATGTTCACCCCAAGCATATCACATCTCAGTATTTAACTATAATGTCGGTACGATGTTCTTATTTGCAACATATAGGAGAGACTTGAAGGCTAAGGAAGTGAAGTCATGTGTACAAATGCCAGCAACAGTGGCACTTCCTCCTGCTGCACTTCGATCACTCACATATTGTAATTGGTTATATTTGGGATTGTTTATTTTAGTGTGGTGTTGTTTATTTCAATGTGTTGAACACAGTGAAAGGACAATGAAAAAAATCTTAGTACTTATAAGTATATCCCAATACGGAGAGAATTCTCCATTTTTGAGTCACTTTTCACCAGAAAAGCTAAGAAATCCAGCTTGAATGTTTCTTTTTAACAATAACTGGAATTCATTCATTCATCAGTTTATTTATTTTACTCTGCATCTGGTCCACCATGATGGATGGGTTGGATGGCCATGTGGCACTTTTTCTGTCCACCTGAAGCATGTATCTGACTATGTGGGATTCAAGTGATAAAGGAAACAGAGACCAACCCCAACCCCAAGTCTAAAAATTCCATGGTATTTTCCTCAGCAAAAGTTACTGGGATGTGAACTAAATTTGAAAACATAAACAGGAATAAAATATCAATAGTCATACACCTACAAGAAAAAAGACATGCTTCACTGTGCTGACTATAAGAACAACACGTACACTGTAGATGGTAAAATGTGGAGCCAGACGTCAGCTCTGAACATATTCTTTTATCAGAGCAAGATGAAAAGGAACGCTCTTCCACAATCCATAGACCCTTCATCCACAAAAGAAAAGATTAGGTAAAGTAAACAAATAGCAATAGGATTGCAAAGCAGAAAGAGCCTATTCTTCAGAAGTTCTCCTGTCTGGCAGGCAGGGCAAACTCTTTAAGAGTTCCAAGACCAAGGCTGAGGGTATAGCTTAGGAGCATAGCAGTTGCATAGCATTTGCCAGTCGTTGGGTTCAGACCCCAGCACTGAAAAATTTTTTTAAAAAAGAAAATAAACTCAAGACCAAAGTCCTCATCTGCACAGTTGGGATGAAAATAATATTTGCCACATGCTTGTTGCAAGCATAAAAAGAGACGCATAGGTCAGCGCTTGCTACCCAAATAATACTCAGTGAAGGCACATCTTATGAATGAACAAAAATTAATTTTTCCTAAACAGTAGATCTGTGTTCAATAGAAAGAAATGGTGGTGAGAAAGAATGGAGTTTATGAAGACTAAATAATAACAAGTAGGAAAGCAGAGGGAAAATGATTTAAATACAATATGAACAGCACTACACAAAAATCCATGTCCACATGGGGTAGAGGCTTAGGAGGAACATGTAAATGAAATACACCAAAATATTGGCATTAGTTATAATATGGTCATGAGCTGATTTGTGTTTTTGCCCTCTATTTCCCATATTTTCAGTTGTGTGATTCTATTACTACATAATTGAAAAAAAATTATATCGAAAGCTAAATGGTATCTTTTTCATAATAAATTACACACTTCCTAGCAAAGATATTCAAGATATTGTTTGATATCCTCCAAAGCTGTTTGCAATGACTGCTAACTATGATTTCATTCAATTCATCTTTTACTGAGAGACTTGTGCCAGCCTCCAGGTGAAAACAAAATAAATGAGATAGGGTCCTGTCCTCATTATGTCCCTTAGGAATAACAATGGTGAGAGTTCTCCCATTGTAAATCAGTTTGAACATTAAGAGTTGCAGTATCAGCCCAATCCCACAAGGGAAACAGAGAAAGGGAGAGAGGGAGCAGGGAGGCTAGGGTAAGAGAGAGGGTTGAAAGCAAGAGAGAGAGCCTGATTGCAGGAATTGGCTTATTCGATTGTGAGGCCTGGTTGGCAAATATGAAATCTGTAGGGCAGACCTCCTGATTGGCAAGTCTGGGGCAGGAGGCAACCCTGCAGTCCACAAATGGAATTTCTTCTTCCTCAAAGCAAACTCAGGTCTTCATTTAGGGCATGAAACCCATGGAAGAAACCCACACAGATTATCTAAGACAATCCTTACCTAAACTGATGGTAGACATCAATCTCACCTACCTAGAGGAGAGCTAGTTTGAATAACTGAGGACTAGCCTTGCCAGGTGGACACATCAAACTAAGACTCAGTCATTCACTATTTCTTTATGTTCTCCCACTTCCTCGTTTATTTAAAGACACTAGTATCTCAGCTCATTCCAGATCCCACCAAATGCAAACCTCTGAAGAAAGAAACACCCTTACTTATCCCTATCCTCCTTCCCATGGCCAGCTTGACACAATGCACCATCATTAAAAACCAACAAGCACTCCTTCACTGGAGGGAGGGGCCCTTGAAGACAGTGTTTTAACTCTGTGTGGACTTTTGCTTTAATCATGGTAAAAACCATGGTAGAGAGGCATTAGAAGTCAATGAAAAGCAAAATTTTCTTCCTATTAACCCTAATGTCAAATTCAGAGGATAGAGACCTATTTAACTATATTTTAGGCTATAGTCACTTACTAATTCACATAACTGGTCTTATTCATTGCTTATTAATTTACATAACCAGTTATTATATACCTGGTTCTTAACCAGGGTGCTTTTGCCCCCAGGGGACTTTGGGTATTGTCTGGAGGCAAGTTTGGTCATCACAGTGAGGGAGCTTCCAGAGAGTAGAGGCCTGGGGGATTCTAAATACCCTATATCTCACAAGACAGGGCCACAGCAAGGTGCTATCAACCCAAAATGTCAGTAGTGCCAAGGTTGAGACACCCAGTTCTAGTTCATACTAGTATGAGCTCTGTCACAAATTTCAATCTAGTTCCTCGAAAACTAAATCTGAAGAAACTAATAATAAAAAGAAATATTGAAAATAATGTTTGTTTCATTCTGGTTCTCCACAGAAACAAAATCAATAGGATATGTATATATTCTATTTCCCAGCTGGAGATTTTATATATATGTATGTATACATATATATAAAATCAATGTTTTAGTCAGCTTTTTTGTCACTGTGACCAAAAGACCTGACAAGAACAATTTTAGAGAAGGAAAAGTTTCTTTGGGGTTCACAGTTTCAGATATGTCACTCCATACATGGCTGATTCCATTGCTCTGGGCCTGAGCCAAGGCAAAGCATCCTGGCAGATAGGAGGTGAGGAGGAGGAAAGCAGCTCAGGACATGACCATCAGGAAGCAGAGGAAGATTAAGCTTGGTCAACCAAGGACAAAATAAATACCAAAGGGACACCTCCAGTGACTCACCTCCAGCCCCTCTACCTACCTGCAGCAGCCACCCAGTTGATCCTTTCAAGTGAAGTTGATCAATGCACTGATTAGGTTAAGGCTCTTATAATCTGATCATTTCACCTGTAAGCTTTCTTACATTGTCTGTCACATGAGCTTTTGAAGGACACCTCATATCTAAAAAATAACATTCCACCCCTGGCTCCAAAAACCTCATGCGCAACTCACAAGGCAAAATATGTTTAGTTCATTTCCAAAAGTCCCCATACTCTTAACAGTTTTAGCATTGCTCCAAAGTACAAGGCTGAAATCATATCAGACTCAAGGCAAACTCTTAGCTTGAATCCCTATAAAAATCAGAAGCAAGTTATGTGTATCTAAGATAGACAGATGATGGATAGATATTCAATATATAAAGGCACACAGTAAATATTTCCATTCCACAAGGGGAAAGTAGGGGCATAGAAAGAAGGGAGGGGACCAAAGCAAGACAAATCCAGTTGGGCCAACAAGTCCTATAGCTTCATATCCAGCATCTGGGGCATGCGGTATCTGATGTTCTCTCCAAAGGGCCTGTATAACTGCACACCTAAGGCCTTGCTGGTCGCAGCTTACGTAGCCTTTCTGTTGGCTTGTCTGTGCTCAGTACCTTCAACTTTCCTCAGCAGACATTGCATCACGTGCAGCTTTTAACCTTGGGAGTCTCCACAGCAGCTGCAGCTTCTTTCTCACATCTCCATGCATCACCCTCTCGGGAGCTGCCAATAGGGACTCTGACCTTACTGCACTTTGCCTGGCCTCCCAGGCCTTCCTCTGATATCTCAGCAGAAGCCTCCATGACCCCCTAATTCCAGCGTCCTGCAATCCTGCAGAACCAGCACCACATGGTTGACGAAAAGGTCTGCCACCACATCTGGCTGTAGCCAAGCCTCCTGGGACCCTGGCTGCAGCAGCCTCCGAGTGGCTGGACATGGCAAAACAACTTCCTGGTCACCCTATGCAAGCCAGGTGTCCCAGGATCTCTTCTCCAAGGAATTTTTTCCTTTACACCCTTGAACCTGAGATGAATGTGGTCTTGCCAATTCCTGAGAGGCCCTCAAGCCATCTTTCCCATTGTTTCTTGGGTAAAGTGTTTAGTAGCATCTCTTTAGTGATTATAATCTCTTTTTTTTTTATTTGATAGACATTGTCTTACAATTAGGAGGGGTTCATCATCAAACAATCAAGAACAGCAGTGTAATGACAGAACAAGCCAATACTGGTGCCAGACCATGGATTCCCCCCTTTGGGTTCCCCATGGTTCCATGTTTCCCCCTACTTAAGCTCCAAATTAATTGGACTTCTCATGGAGGTTCCCCTCAGATTAGATTCACCCATACTACTGCCCTCTGGTCACCTTGATGTCCTTCCTATTCCCTTCCCCCATTCCTACCCACCTCCCTATGTCCCCCAGGAATCATAGCACAGTTCCCTGTGATCTTGTAAGAATTCATACATGTTGAGCTAATTATTAGGTTAGCCATCTAACAATCTGTTTCTGCTTATATTCTAGCTTCACAAATGAGAGAAAACATTCAGCCCTTGAGTCTCTGAGTTTGGAATACTTCACTTAGCAAAATTTTTTCCGTCTCCATCCATTTGGCTGAAAATGTCATAATATCATTTTCTCTAATAGCTGAGTAGTATACCACAGTTCTTAGATCCATTCATCAAGTGAGGGGCATCTGGGTTGGTTCCATAATTTAGCTATAGTAAATTGGGCTGCTATAAACATTGATGAAGCTGTATCTCTATAGTAAGCCAATTCTAGCTCTTTGGGGAAGACAACCAGGAGTGGGATAGCTGGGGACTATAATCTCTTTAACTGCAATTCCTTAGCCCCACTATTACTTGTACTTTTTTGGTCAAATTTCAAGGATTTTTTTTTTAATATGTATGCTTTGCTTTCTTTTCTTTTATTTTTCCAATGAAATAATATAATATATTTACATTCTGAAAATTAGATTTACTCGCTAAAGCCCCCCATAATTACCCACCCTTGTCCCTCCCCCAATGCCCTCCTTCCCGGTACATCTCTACAAATACCTTAGGTTGCGTGTCACTACACCTTTTCAGAACTTAATCCATGAGAGTTGACCACCTCTTGCAATGGTCAGGGTTTAGCTCCAGCTATGCGTTGCTTTTTTTTTTTTTTAAGAGAGAAGGACAGTGAGAGAGAGAGAGAGACAAAGAGAATCAATTTTTATTGAGTTTTTCACATGGCTTTCATTGCTCCGTCACTTAGTTGTGCTGGGGTTTGAACTGGTGTACTTGCACAGGCCAGGCAAGCGCTGTAACCACTGAGCCACCACTCCAGCCCCTATGTTTTGCTTTCTGATACTGACTATCATAATAAATTTGGCTAACAGCCACAAGCAATACCAGTGCCACCACCTGAACGCTGTGCTTCCTTGAAAATTCTTCCACCAGATTAATTAATTCATCAATTTTAAATTCAGCATCACAGAAAAGTCTCAAGACAGGGGCAAAATATAGACAACTTTTTAGCCAGAATGTAGCATGAATGGCATCTAATTCAATTTCCAATAGAGTCCTCTTTTCCCTCTGAAACCTTTTGAGCCCAGTCTTTACTGTCACATTCTTATCTTCTGAGCTCCCACCGGAATCACCCTTTTAGCTCTACTTGTAACATTCCAAAACTTTTCCAGATTGCATGTATAAACTTTTCAAAATTCCTCCCACAAATTCCAAAAAGCTCCAACAGCTTCTGAAGCACATGGTCAAGGGAGTCACAACAACCCCACTCCTAGTATCAATTTCTGTTTTAGTCAGCCTTTTTGTTGCTATGACTAAAACCTGACAAGGGCAATTGTAGAGAAGAAAAAATTGGGGGGACTCCGTTTCAGAGGTGTCAGTCCATACATGGCTGATTCCATCACTCTGGACCTGAGGTGAGGCAGAACATCAGGGCATAAAGCTGTAGAGGAGAAAAGTAGCTTAGAATAGCCAATCAGGAAGCAGAGAGAGACTAAGCTTGGCTCACCAGGGACAAAATAAATACCCCAAAGTTCTTCCCCTTTTGGGGGACATCTCCATCTAAACCATAAACATTTATATATTTATATGTATATATATATATATATATATATATATATATAGCTTAGCCAGAACTTATCTCTGCTTCTATATGTACACACACACACACACACACACACACATTGAGTGTCCCTAATCTGAAATCTGAAATCCCAAATGCTCCAAACTCTGAAATTTTTTGAGTGCCATCAAGATGCGCAAGTGGAAAATTCTATACCATGGAATTCTATTTCCTACCTAAAATTCTACCTTCAAGCTATTTGTGTAAAGTACAGAAGTAACTAATGAATTTTGTGTTTACAAACTGGATATCTAAGGTATCTCATTTGGTATATGACAATTTTCCAAAATCTAAAATCCAGAAGAAATGTGGACCCAAACATTTCAGATAAGGGATATTCAGCCTGTATTTCTGTTTCTCTGGAGAAGCCAGATTTCTCCCAGTTTCAGGAAAGACTATAGCTAATTTTTCTAATTGATTTTTTGGCTCCTTCAATTGTCATTGCGTTCTAGTCTTGTTGTCTTCCTTCCACATGCTTGAGTTTAAATTTCCTTCAGAGACTTTGGTGTGGTTCATTTCGTGCTATCTTCAAATGAAATTGGCCCCCAAGATAACAGTAATTTATGCATTTGATTACTATCAGCAAGTCTCGTATCAACTATGTCTTTCTAAGCAAAGACACGCTAAATGCGTGTCATTTTTCTCACCTTTCAACCTTACATTTCTAGTTACCTATACATTTCTCTTTTTTTAAAGGTTTTTTTTAAAGAGAGAGGAACAGTGAGAGAGGAAGAGAGAATCCGTGTTTATTTAGTTTTTCATGTGGTTTTCATTGCTCCAACACTTTTTTGTGTACATGGTGCTGGGGTTCGAACCTGCATCCTCACCCGTGCCAGGCAAGCATCGTAACTGCCAAGCCACTGCTCCACCCCCTGCCTATACCTTTCTGTTCAGTGGATTATGCATCCTGGCATGGGCCAAGCAGAAGCTCTGCCAAAGCTCCACTCTTTGTCCTATTCACTGATGCATTCAAGTCTCGAGAAGGGGAAGGGGGACTGGTCTGAATTATTTGCTCAATAAAGATTTATTGACTGAATGAATGAATGAATGTCCCTGTCTCATCCTTCTGTTCTAGATCTGATTATCTGACCAGTGTACTGATTAAGAATATAACCATGATTGTGCGGGTTATCAGGATGTTTGAGTACACCTTATTACCATCTGCTGAAATACAAGAGGAGACATTTTCAAGTTCTATAAAATACTACATGTGGCTACCATCCAAATTTTCTTACTTAATGTATTTTATATTCATGAGCCTTGATGTTACAGCAGTAACTCGGCCTTCAACCATGTTTCGTTTCTGGTTTCTAAAAACCAAAGCAATGTTTTTGTGCCAAGTCCCAGCTGTATCATTATTGATGGGTAAGTGAACTATTTGGCATTATAGGTCAATGACTATTGAGACTTGGATCAGAAACCAAGTTTTGAACTAAAGGCTAATGCTAACGTTTTTATTTTCCTCTGTGTGTAATTATCTTCCGTTGAACTTATTATAAAGCACTGTGGTTTCCAGAAGAAAGTCCTTGGCTTGGAGAAACTGGGGTCGATTGACTCTCAGATGAAAATAAAAGTTACCTCTTTCACTTTTCCTTTATCATATGTAGATTTGCTGCTGCTCCTTGGGTTATACAAAAAAGAGAGAGAGAGAGAGAAACCTGAAAAAGGAAACTGAACAACTATGAAGCCTCCATTAGACCTTGGCAGAGACCCAAAGAGACCACCAAGCTTGCTCATAAATGCACAGGGTCTAATAAAAATGTGATGATTATTATTATACATTTATTGAGCAGCAAAAATGCACTAAATTAAAAAATGTTTTTCATATCTCCTGATGGGTGTGTAGAAACTGTGGGCTTGTATGTTTGCTCCAGTAATTGGCATGTTATCCTCACAGCGCGATGGCTGCCAAGGGTCACCAGCCTGCTCCCATGCAGGTCTTCTGTGGTCCAAGGACTGCTCCTCACCCTAGCACCTCCCATCAGAACTATTAAATTATGGATCAAGTTCCATTCTGTAGATTTAGTTACTGTGGGAAAAGGATGTTTACCAAGTTCTTTGAACATTTTTCTATTTCTCCAAAGACTCTGGGGACTACTGCACAGTGTGGTGACTATAGATAATAATTGTGTACTACACATTTCCAAAAGCTGGAGGAGAGGATTTTTAAAGTTTTTGCCACAATGAGTTGATAAATATCTGATGAGATAAATAGATTCAATCTGATTTAAACATTGTACAATTTATACATGTACCAAACATTACATGGTAGCCTATTAATATGTTCAACTTTTACATTTTTCATAACAGTTAAAACTGAATTAAAACTCTTTAAAAAGAAGAGGCTCGGGTGAGGTTTCTGCATGAGGTATTTACTTTTTAACCCTAAGATTACACACAAAGCTGACTTCTTCTCCTACATCTACCTGCGATTTAGGAAGCACCATGGATAATAACTACTATCTTAAGCAAACTCCCATTCTATTTGGAGAATAACAAAAAAAAATTAGTTCCTGGGAGAATTTTAGAACTCCCCCAACAACCATTATTTTATAAGCACTTTACTAACTTTTAGGCAAAGTGTCTTAACAAAATCACAAATGTTTAATGAGTGAGCACTATAACTTGCATTTCAAACAAGAATTGGTGCGTGAACTGCTTGCTATCTCCAAATTCTGCAAGAAGATTGAAATACAGTCTTCAGAAAGCTCTTCTTTTGAAGCAAGTGAGGGCTGCCGTTTTCCTCTGCACCTCCTCCTCTTTAAAGCTACTCAGTGAACGGACTCCAGCTAAAGGAAAGAGCATATGTTACAGGACCCAACTTGACTGGGCGTTATTATCCCAGCATACCTCAGGCCAGTTGCTTAAATGGTAGATTCCCCTTTATGTACCTACAATTATTTTCATGCACAAATAATAAATGTTAAATTGGTCATTTGTACGCTAAATTCAGCATTGGCTCCTCATTTTGACTGAATAAGGGATCATTTTCTAGTGAAATTATATTTTATGAGTAATTTTCGTGTCTGCATGCTACGGCTAAGTCAAACATTTAACCCTCAAAATGACAGCCAGAGCTGTCCTTAAGACTTAGGACAGAAATCCTGGACATGTTGCTGAGTGGTAGAACACTGACCTAGCATGTTTGAAGCCCTGGGTTTCATCCTAAGTTCCATAACACAACAATAACAACAAAAATAAAACTTAGGCCACTAAATTTATTCATGATCTACTTGACTAAAAATTATATGATTCTTCTCAGGGCCAGGAATAGGATGAAAGCAAGATGCTGAGGATGCAAGATTTAAGAGGCCTTGTCTCTCAGGATCAGACCCTGTGCAGGTTCCATTTTGCATGTGTGGTACTTTTCTGGTCACCCGAGTCCACACCCTTCTAGATCTACTCAAGGCTGCCAAGGTTGGCCAAGGCTAATACATGAGGTAAAGCCAAAGTGTATCTCCAGAGACACCATGAGCCCTCCAGTGACTTGACAATGTGAGGCCCTGCTGAGCCGGTGCTGGTGGTACCTGCATAGTCCCACTTACAGTGTTAAAACTTGAGGGGGCAAACTGGTTTATCATTTCTAACCTATTTTTTAGTTTTAATTGGCATATAACAATCTTACATATTTGTGGGGTACTGTGTGATATTTCAATACATTCAAACAATGCACAATGATCAGGGCTGGGCAATTGGCACACCATCACCCCCTTAAAAAGGTGGTTTCTTTTGGTATCTTTTTGAGAAGCTGGGCCTTGCATGGGATAGGCAACTGCTCTACCACTGAGCTATATCCCCAGCCCCAAGAATTATTTTTAAATAGCTGGGCACAGCTCTTACTCACCGCTAGAGTGAATCCAACCCTCCTGATGGGTTTCCATCACGAGAACCCTCTTCTGGCCTTTGACCCTCCATTTGGCCTCATGAAGGGTCTGCAGTTTGTAAACGTGAAGTCAGAGGCCATGGCAGGACAAATGGTTCTGTCTTCTGCTTTCTGCTCCGTACTTTTTCGGTAAGAAAGAGGCAGGCAACAGATTGTGAGAAAAGGCTTCTTCTTTTTTCACTTGGTATTCCAACTTGGTTTCTGTGGACGGAGTAGGTTCGTGTAGCACTCTGGATCTTTTGGCTTTCTCAGAGGCTCCTTGGCCTCCAGGAGATGAGAAAACACTTCTAGCCAACAACACTGAAGTGCTGGTCACTGAAGAGACATTTGGGGCAGGTCTGTCACTGCTAAATGAGATTAGTCTCCAACTGATGCACACGGGTCCTACTGAAAAGGCTCTTCTGTAATTGTTGCCATTAGCACAGCTACTGATCAGCAGTTGCCTAAAACTTCCTGGAGGGACTGGCAGGAGGCTCCAGCCGCCCCAGTTCACTCATGTAGAACTGCAGGCACTGTGCTAATTTGCAGGCTCCCACCCATTAGGCGAGAGACGCAGCTCATTAGAGGTCCTACCCTCTAACGCCAATTACCCCAGGATAATGACCAAACGTGGAGCACACTAGAAACATTCAGGGCTTCCCAACCATCCCTCCCATTCATGATCGCTGCTGATGACATGCAATGAAATAAACCCCAGACCTCAAATCTCACAGCCAGGCTTGACATAACCAGCCACGTGAGCTCTGGGTCACGTTAATTTAAAAGCTGAGCATTTTTAGCTACCTATAAGACTTTTAGAGAAAATGCTCGAACATAACAGAGCAGCATAGAAAGTGGTTTTGTTTCATTTTTTTCCCCCAAGATCTCTACCTCTGGTGAAGAAAGACTTTAACAGCAGAGTGAATCAAAATCATTAGTCTCAGAAGTGCTAATATCTATAATCTTTGCAGAAAGCTGCATAAAACTGAAACTCTAACCTGAATGACCTGTGTCCCCATGTCACACTCATTTGGGAGAAAAAAGGTTGTGCAAGAGACTGGGAGGAAGAATGGAAATGTCCCAGAAAATGCCAGAAATCAGCTCTGAAAAAAAAATGAATTTTCATGTGCCAACGTACTACCAAGCATAACAGAGCTCTGGACCACAAGGACTGGCTTTCGAATACTTTTGCCCAATGCCATTAAAATCTCAATTTGTGGGGCTGGAGCGGTGGCTCAGTGTTTCAGCGCTTGCCTGGCAAGCACAAGGACCCAGATTCAAACCCCAGCACCACATACACAACTAAGTGTTGGA
>PVKS010043604.1:0-14760 GCA_004027875.1 Aplodontia rufa | reverse complement strand
CCAAACTAGGAAGAACTACTATTGTTAACTATCTCTCTAAGAGGGGAGAAAATAAAGAAAAGAGACTGGCTATAAAAGGGAAAAGAGAAGAAAAAAAATAGGAGACAAAAAACAAAAAACAAAAAAAGGGAAAAAAAAGGGGAGGGATAGGTGATAACTATTCTACAACGTTAGCATTACATAAAAGTAAAAAACCCCCCTTGCTAGAGTTTTTATATATTGGAGAACAAGTAAATTCCACCATATATCACCTTGGTACACACGTTGGAAATTTGAAAATGAAATTGAAATAAAGGCAAAAAAAATAATAAAAAAATAAAAAAGGGAAAATTATACTTAATAGGCAGACCCTGGAGGTATCAATAATATGATTGTCTCTGGTCCTTTCAGGGAGTGGGTCTTCTATTTATGGCTGGACATGTTCAGTTTCAAGTCTTTTTGAAAATGTGTTCAGGGGGATCCGAAGGTCAGAAGATATGTTATCAGAGCTCCATCTGCTGGTCGTTGTTGGACATGACCTCTGTGGTCCCTGGGTTTGGGGTCAGCTCCTCTGCCCTATCAAAGAAGTGTCTATGGTGGGAAGACAGAGCCCCGAACCCCGTTACTCCTCAGTCCCAGATCCTCTATGAGAGGAGGACTCAGGCCCCTGTCCCCACCTTCTGCTGGGACTGCCTGCGTTCAGCTGCAGGATCCAGGCACAATTGTATGAGCCTCTATTTCAGTCCCGGGGGATGTGGGTCCAGGAGAGGGAGGGTGATTTTCAAAATGGATGCTCCCCTTCCCTGACTGCTCCCCCACCTTCTTCAGGGCTTCAGCCAGGCCTTTTGGTCCTGTTTCCACCTTTGATCTCTGCTGCTTCCAGGCGGAGCTGTTAGAGCTTGCTTTGCAGTCCCAAAGAGGTCTTGCCCTGCTCAGGCGGGCTGGACGTGCGGTAACTAGTTCGCAGATGTAGTACGGAGGCTTGCTCCGCTCTCACGTCCTTGCAGTTCACGCACCACCTCCCCTGCACAAACCGCTGCTCTGTGCTTATTAGGAAGCTCTTTCCAGTCACTGATCCTGCCGGCAGACAGTGCACAGGTCCGGGAGGTGTCCTCGCCAGTACGCTGTCTTTAAAGCTGTGCGGGATTTTTTCCCCCCTGCAGAAGGGACTCTGGCAGGCGGGAATGTAGGCTGGAGAGTGCAAATGCCTGCCGGCGGACCAGCCGGCGGGCACCGCCGTGGGTGCGTGGGACAAAGAATCCCTGTTCCCTCGTAGTTCTCTATTCCCCAAAACCAATGCTGAGATCAGAACTGGTGATTCACAATGCCATTTCTCAAAATGCCCCTTAAAAAACTGGTGAGAAGCCGGAGATATCCTGATCAGTCACGGGGGTACAATGGAAGCCTTTTGTCTTCAGATTGCCATCTTCAAGAGTTCCATATGATTCTTTTTAAATGAGCATGTTTTTCTTTGGTAATCTTTAAAACAAACAGTCATTTTCATATTTTTAATTAATATCAAAACAGGGAAAATCAAGCATATATTTTAAAAGCATTTCCCAAATAATATCAATTGCTTTACATAGATAACCTTAAATCAACTGTCATCAAATGGAAAGACTTTAAATATTCATTTTTCTTCCCGTTGAGCCTGATAATAAATATTGTGTATTTATATGAAGTAAAGCAAATAAATATTGAGACAAAAATTAATGTCTCAAAGATATTAAGAAAATACAATAATTTAATGTTTGCAAATGTTTATGTTTAAAATATCCATATGAAGTAGTTTCTTTTCTTTTTTTTTTTGAAGAGAGAAAGGGATAGTGAGAGAAAAAGAGAATAAATTTTATTTAGTTTTTCATCTGATTTTCATTGTTCTGCACTTAAGTTTTATTTTTATTATGCTCATTAAATTGTTTAGTTCAAAATGATAGAAAATCCTGAAATCGTTTAAAAACACATTTACTATTTTTTGACTATTAGTAGTTTTGCAACAAACATTAGGCTTTATAATATTTTAGAAAAACTAAAAAGAATACAATATCAAAGAGCCTTTTCAAAAATAATTTATCATAGCTTTGAGATATATAAGATAGTCTAACATGACATAGAAACAGTCAATTCTTTATCCAAGGGATTCTGAGATTTTTCTTTCAATATGTATGCATTTGTGTTTGTGTGTGTGTAAATATGTTTTACAATGTACATTCAGGAATCCATTTTCTTTTTTTGTTATTGTTTGATTCCTTGTTCTGTTATGTTTGGCTTTGTTTTGCACAGAGGACAACATAGAACCCCACCATCCTCTTTTGAAGTATGCGTAGTATAGTTGGCCCAGGACTAGTTTAATGTCAGAGGTATGGAGCCATGGAACAGATTTAGATCAACAGCATACAAATAGCATGAAATGGAGAATGGCTATTATTCATTTCCAAAACTAAGATTAAACCATATTATGAATTTAAGTTATCTTTTTCTATTCAATAGTATTTGAAATTAGTAACATGTCTTCCAATTTTGAATTCTAAGAAATCAGGTCATTAATGATTTAGCACACTTCTGCTATTTATATTAAAATATGTAGGTTCTTTAATATGACCATGTCCCTGGGATTCACTGATCATCAGATGTAGTCCTCAGCTACATAAATAGTCTTTAGCAGTCATTTTTTTAAAACATTTCAAGAAATTTTGACTTTGAGTTATTTTGTGAAAACATTAGGCATCTCTCCAGGTAAGCAAAAGGCACACACAGACCATACATTCATATGTTGAAAAAATATTAGAATTAACAGTTTTGTACCTACTTCTATTATCTTGTCTTCCTTCAAAGACCTCAATTTTTCCAAAACTGCTGGAAATATTTCATGCAAAAAATTTACCTGTTGAGCATTTCTTTATTCATGTTTGTGCTCCCTCTTATATATTTATCATATCTCCTGGGGTACAAATCTATCTTCTCCAAACTCTATTGGTGAGATTTATCCCATTATTTGCCTTAAAATTTTGGCCATTTTCTACCAAAAATAAATATGCAGTTACATCTGAAAGGAAAGATACCCATGCTCATGGTGCAAAGTAGAGCTACCTAGCATCCTTCAGATTGTGGAAGCAACTCACAGAGCCATAGATCTTATCAGAGTCAAGTTCTACTAATAATTTCAAAGACACAAGCAAGCAAAGTAGAATCAGTGAAGTTGAGATAGATTTGAGTCATTCTGTTTGACTCCATGGACATATTCTTGGCACATCAGGCACACATTCTGTCTGTTAGAGTAATAGCAATGAATTTTAAGACTTACGGGTGCCCTCAAATAGTAGAGATCATTGACATTATCAGATGTTTCCAGCTTATAGCAAGATTGTTATAGCACACATGTTACAGTTTCCAGAGAGCCATATTGTCCTAAAGTTTATAGTTAACAGTGTTTTCTGTAAGTACTGCTAAATCAGAGACATCCTCCTCTGAGATGTCCATAGGATACACTTCGGCTAGGAAAGATAGTGTGTCTCTGTGCTGGACTATTTGCTCATCTGCAGGTGACTGCCTTCTTTCCCTGGGGACATGGCCTGAAGAGAGACTATGTGCTGGGTCTACATAAGGGTGGAATATTTGCAGTAAACTAAATCCTCATAGTTTTGTCCAAAAGGTTTATCAATTAAAAAGGCTTCGTGACATTTTTAGAACAAAATATATTTCCCACTATTTCTTATAATTCTGTATGTTTAAAAGAACTCTTTTTCACCTCAAAGAAAATTCCTCAACTTTAATCATTTTGATCTCTTCATTGCTTTTCATTAGAATAATTTTCTCCACTCACTTAAATTTTAAATTATAGGATTATGAATTATTCTGTCTGGAAGTACAGAATTAAAGGATAACAAACTCCTGAGTTTAACCTGAAAGTATTTTCAAAGTTTTTCACAATTTCAGATGGTCTGGTAATTAATGTGTACCTTTGTTCTACTCATTGTCTAGAGGACATTTGTCACTTAAGATGTGGTTCATATGCTACATATTACTGTGATTGTCATGCTTGTATCATGATTGTTCTAATTAGACTGTGAGTTGATTTTTATTCCTATATTCTATATGTAGATTAACATATTTTCTTTTAGGGAAACTCAGGTATTTACTACACAATGTGAAGTAATGAATATCTTTCAGGCCACTTTTAGAACAGCAGCTTATTTGATGTTTCATCCTGTCCCAGTGATGATCTAAAAACTTTAAATTTTGTTTAGACATTATTATCATTGCAATACAGAGCTCATATTTAAATGTTAATGTAGTGAAAACATTAACACCCATATTATAAGAGAACCAAATATATGCAGTTTACATTTTTTAGGAAAAGGGGAATTTTGAAGGATACAAGAAAGAAAATATCCTGGATATTACAATTAAAAATTAAATATGAATGAGTAATTCATTAGTGGAAATATTAAATTTTTATTTCTCCCTGAATGTCAATCTGTTAGTGTAATATACTGTCTGTTTGAAATGAAGATGAAGAAAACACCAAAATCACATATTTAGAAATTTAAATTTATTTTTTCCACATTTGCTAGACAACAAGTTTATAGAATATCTATGAATGGTAAAAAGTCACATTTACTAAAATTTGAATTGGTTTACTTGTCTTAGATGTTCTCATCCATAATATGGCTAAGGGTTAACATCTAATTTCATCATTCCCTAAAAATAGAGTGCTTCTCATTGTTGCCACAAAAAAATGTGCAAGATGACATTTGCAAATAAATTTTTCAGTACTTTAAACTGTCATGCATCATGTTATTCTTAAAAATGTTTGACTAAACAAAGATGACAACACATTTTATTTTTAACCAGCCCATAAATCAAAAGGAAAACTTTTTATAAGTCTAATTATGTGTGACTGAGTTAAAATAGTCTTGAGATTAAATGCAAAGTGGATATATGTGACTTTCCTTTAGGTTTACACTGGTGAAAAAATGAAATCCACAATGCTTAGGAACTGTTTATATTAAGAGTTTTGCACACTAAATTGTTAAGGTCTTTCTAAACTGAGAGTGATGCAGATTATCTGACCAAATTATGGTTAAATATAATGGTTAGGCTTTGTGTGGAAGACAAAATAGGCACAAAAGATTCCAAAACATGACTTATTAGAATTTGAAACACCCTTAGGAATACATGATTCCAATGAGATATCATGGTTTTCTCTAAGTCTTGATTGCTATAATTTCACAGTAGTATTTAATTTACAACTTTAGCCTCATGCTACTTAAAGTGGTTTTGATTATAAGCAGTCAATAAAATAGTAAAATAAGATTTGACATGTATGTGAGCGAAGATATCCATCAGTCAACAGTCTCAAGACAAGCAGGGAGAAAACTGAGGCAGGATTTCAATGGGAGGGATCTTCACTGTGAATCCTTACTTTTGGCTCTGAAGTACTTCAGCTGATTGAGTCAGCTGCACCCTGATTATTGAAGTTCATTTACTTTCCCTAAAGTCACCTGATGGTGACCATGTCTATAAAACAGAAATAGCTAAACTTGTACTTGATTAAAACAAAACAAAACAAAACAAAAAAATCAGTCACCAGAGCTCAGCCACCCAGGCACACAAAATTAATCAGCAATAGGATTTTTTGTTGTTGCTTTATTTTAGATGAAGGTGTGCCTCCTTCACCCTGATGCTCACTCACTCACTGAATTGACCAGGAAACATGTTCTAGTCATAGACCATATACCTTTAACCATACCATGGGAAGGGGATGGGGAAGTTTTGAGGAGCACTAAAATAGCAGTAGGTATTGCCCCAATAATCACATTTATTCTTAATTTATGTATTGAGATACAAAGCAGGACAGCTTCTGTTATAAAAAATTATAAATTCAATAAAAATAAAATATATAATAATGAAAGCCAAAACAAAGGACATTTGGATAAGATAAGATCTTCACCTTTCCTGCAACTGTCCCTCTCATCAGTTGCTGTATCCCTACGGTGTATCTGCAAAAGTGTCCTGTAGAGGTTGCTGAACACCCCAGCTCCATGGGTCAAAAGTGACTTGTAGAACAACAAAATATGTGCTATGCTTTGGTTAGTCTCTCCCAAGGTTATGACAGTACTTTAAAAACAATGTACAGTATATTTCTTAGGTTTTCAAATAATTTCTCTACGATTTTTAAGACTTTATTTTAGAGCACTTTTATATTAGCAACAATAATGAGCAGAAGGTACAGAAGTTTCCCATATATTCCTGGCTCCCACACATACAAAGCCTTCTCCATGGCAGATTTTGAAAGTAAAGTTTTGCCCTTAAAGCAAATTCAGATCTTTAAGAGAAAGGAAGTAAAAGTATTAGTTACAGGATTTCCCCTTCCCCTCCCTTCCTCTCACACTTAGTTCTTTTAGATGTTTTTGATAATAGGATGTACATTCACATTTTTATGAAAGCGTGAAGTGTAACTTATTCTAATTCAGTCCCCAATATCCACCTCCCCACTCCTTTCCCTTCCGCCTACTAGTCTTTCTGTTATTTACTACATAGTTTTTTTTAGTGACTCGATATATGTTTCAATGAGATCCACTTTGATATGTTCATATGTGAACATGAGGAAGTTAAGTCTGATTCTGTCCATTAACTTTCCCTATTTCATTTCTCCTCCCTCCATTTCCTTCCTCTTTGACTATTCCTCTGTTTCCTTATTTCAGGTTAGCTTCCAAATACCTGAGAGAGCATTCAACCTTGAGTTTTTTGATACTGGCTTATTTCACTTAGCATTATATCCTTGAGTTTCATCCATTTGCCAGCAAATGACAATATCATTCTTCCTTATGGCTGAATACTACTCATCTTTCTTATCCATTCAGCATCAGCAGCTGAAGGGCACCTTGTTTGGCTCCATAGCTTAGCTATTGTGAATTCTGCTGCTATGAACATTGATGTGGCTGTATTATTGTTGTACGCTGCTTTTAGGTCATTTGGAAATGTTCCAAGGAGTGGGATAGCTGGGTCAAATGGTGAATACATTCCCAATTTTTTAAGGAATCTCCATACAGTTTTCCAGAGTGTACAAACTGTACCAGTTTGCAGCCTCACCATTAATGTTTAAGTGTGCCCTCTTCCCTACATCCCTGCCAGCATTTATTGTTTATATTGTAGTTAATTGCTATTCTAACTGGAGTGATGTGAAATTTAGTTTAGTTTAAATTTACATTTCTCTAATTGCTAGAGATATTTAACATTTTTTATATATTTGTTGACCATTTGTATTTCTTCATTTGAGAAATGTCTGTTTATTTCTTTTGCCCATTTATTGACTTGGCTATTTGTTTTTTGATGTTATGTTCATTAAGTTCTTTATATATTCTGGATATTAATGCCCTACCTGAGGTGCAGAAGGCAAAATTTTTTCCCCATTTTGTATGTTCTCTCTTCAAACTCCTAATTGTTTCCTTGTCTGTGATGAAATTTATAATTTGATGCCAACCCATTTATTGATTTTTCTTTTTACTTCTTGCACATTAGGGGTCTCGTTTAGGAAGTCACTTCCTAGGCTAACATGTTGAAGTGTTGGGCCTACTTTTTCTTTTAGTAGGTGCAGGGTTTCTGGTTTACCTTCTGTTTCTGATCCACTTTGATTTGAGTATTGTGCAGGGTGAGGGACAGAGATTGAGTGTCATTTTACTATATATGGATTTTCAGTTTTCTCAGCACCATTTGTTATAGAAGCTGTCATTCTCCAACTTATGTTTTTGGTACCTTTGTCAAGTATGTGGTAACTGTATTGTTATGGGTTTTCTCAGCATCTTCTATTCTATTCCATTGGTCTTAATGTCTGTTTTTGTGCCAGTGCTATGCTATTTTTGTTACTATAGCTTTGTAGTGTAATTTATGCTCTGGTATTGCGATGCCTCCTGGTTCTCTTTTCTTGCTAAGAAATGTTTTGGTTATTGATCTCTTATTTTTCCACGTTAATTTCATGACTGCTACTTGTAATTCTGTGAAGAACATCTTTGGAATTTTAATGTAATTTGCATTGAATACGTGTAGTGCCTTAGGTAATGTGGCCATTTTTATGTTAATTCTCCCTATCCAAGAACATGGAAGATCTTTCCATCTTCTAAGTAAGGTCTTCTTTAATTTTTTTTCTTTAGTGTTCTCTAGATTTCATTGTAGAGGTCCTTTACCCCTTTTGTTAAATTGATTCCCAAGTATTTTATTTTTTCAAAACTACTGTGAATGGAGTATTTTTCCTAATTTCTTTCTCACTAAGTACACTATTGGAATAAAGAAATGCAATTGATTAGTGAATGTTGATTTTGTATTCTACTACCTTGCTAAATTCATATATGAGCTCTAGGAGCCTTCTGGTGGAAGTTTTTGGATCTTCTAAACATATAATCATGACATCAGCAAATAGTGATAATTTGAACTCTTCTTTGCCTGTTCACATTCCTTTATTTCCTTCTCTTGCCTAATTGCTCTGGCTAGAATTTCAATTGAGTACTTAATTTTAAATGCATGCAACTAGAAACATTTGATCCACAAGAATTTCTTGTTGATCAGCATCTGATCATTTATACTTGGACATGCTTCTTTGGTGGCCTGGAAATTGTACATGTATATAACTTAGATCTCTGTTCTGTTTTCCTAGAGAATTGGCTGAGATTGTGGAGGAAAAATGAGAGTTTTAATTGAGGACAGAAGAAAGTTCACTTTTATAGCCTGTTGCTGCTCTAGGTGGAGGTGCTAATTAAAAGTGGTGAGTGATACCAGAGAGTAACTCAGAAAAAGGACAAATTTTATAATTATGAAGTGGGGCAGCCTAGAGGGAGAACAAAATGTAGAAGAGGATCAAATAATAGGACAGTAACCCTTGCTGCTATAAAATATTTTATTGTCAGAACTGATAATAGCTTCAATATTTCTATCTCAATTTGTATGTCATATAATGATGCAAAATGAAGAGGAGGTTTGAGTGAAAAAATGGGAGAAAAATTTCTTTGTTTAGCTTTTCCTATATCAGTCATTCTTCTGTGATTTCATGAGAAAATAAATAATTTAAATATATCACTAACAATAAAATCTCCAAAGCATACATTTTTTTGTAGGCCAAAAAAATTGTTTTAATACTTCCCAAAATTTGAATTGCTTCAATATAATTTAATGCTTTTGTTTATAAAGGCAATCACATCATTTTCCCTCTTATACACATTTCTAGTTTTATAGTTTTAATCACATCTATACAGTTCTTACTTTTGTAGGACATCTCATAGAATGTCATATTTATGAAATTATAAGATATAATTAAATAGCAAAGAAAATCTGTGTTTTTGATCTCAACTCTAATACTAAAGTAATCATTTATTTTGATATAAACAATATTGGCTACTGATAATATTTACAACAAAAATATCAGTTATCTGTTTTTATGGTTATTTAGAATTTCAATTGTGCTAAATGCAGATAGCATTCAGGTTTATATAGACAGTATTTTCCACTTGTAATGAAATAAATATTTGTTGAATTTTATAATCTATTTTATTGATAGAATTAACATGGATTTTGAGTTTTCATCTCCTTAACCAAAATTTATTGCAGGGATATTATGTTAGATACTGGTATGATCTTTGCATATATAGTGTTGATAACGCAGAAACAAAATCTATGCAAAGAGGTTATAGTTGAAGATGGAGTATAAATTTAAATGCAGTTCAGTGGGAGGATTCTTGTATACCACATAGAAAACCCTGGGTTTGAATCCTAGCACCCCTTTCGCCAATGTTTTAAAAAGACCTTAAAACAAAAACCACATAACATATTTATAACTATAAATCATGACCCTTAAGGGTAAAAGTGTAGGGTTCTATGGACTAGTACAACAGGGAGGGACCTAGCTTAGTGAGGGAAAATTGGAGAAAGTGCCCATGGAAAAAGCAATATTTAAACAAAAATTAAAGAGTCAGTTAGATTTTAGATGCAATGAGGGAATTACAGGGGGTATAGCTTATGCAAAGTGTATGAAGAATTAAAGCACTTGATGCAGAAAAGGAAATTAAGCAGCTTTGTTCTGTATGAGTATAGGAGACAAACAGAAGTTTTAAGCAATTTTATAGGACGCAAGGTGAAGTGTTAAAGAGTATGCTTACCTAATGCAATAAAACAATCAGATTTGATTTAATCTCATTAAATCTGATTTACTTTACTCTCAAGCACAAATGAAGAAACTGAAAAACTAAGCAAGAGAACGAGAAGATTTTTATTTCTTAATTTTAAAAATTTCCATAGCTCATATAATGGGACAATTTTAGGGCAATCAGCTCTAAGGCTATAGGTTAGCAGACTGCAGCTGTAACCTCATACCAGATGGGCAGTGGTCATGAGGTGGAGAGAAGTGCTCAGCATGGCTTGGCACCAGGTTTAATGTGAGAGCAAGAGAAAGCAGGATGTTAGGAATTATCTCCTAGTATAGAGTTCTGTTTCACAGAGGGAAATTGAGGAGGGAGATATTTTTTGGGTAGTTTAGGTGGACCATTCTAATTGCATATGTGGGTGTGGGTCTTCAGAACATGATTAAGATGGATAAAAAGTTTTCAATAATTTTCAGTAGATAAAATTTCAGATCATATTTTCATGAGAATGAAAATCATTTAGATAATGGGAACCAAGAAGAGAAGATGAGTGGAGGTAATCCAATGCTTGGAGTTTTGTAAAGCAAGATCAATGTGCACAGATCTCTGAGAATAAGTTCCAAGGAAGCAGCACTAGCCATGATTTTGAAATCAGAGGCAAAGGAAAAAGAGGATGATACCAATATTAAATAACTCCCAAAGGACACTGGCAATGATTCTAAGCTAAGCATTTTTAACTGTCTGTTGATAACATGAATCAAAGTGAGTTTTATAGAGCACTGAAAGCAACACATAGAGTTCAGTAGCTTGAAAATTTAGTGGATTCATTCATTAGTATCAGTAATGGAAGAAGTGGCAACACTATTACTACCAGGGTCTCCAAAGGGAGGAACAGGAATGTTACAGGCTATTGTAATTGCAGCAGTTTGCTAACCAAATTAGAATAATTCTTAAAGGACAATAGTGGATAAAATCACACAAAGGGAAACAGAATATTGAACGAGATTATGCATATTAGAGAAATTGAATGAATAAGTAACATATACGAAAAGGAAAGCACAAGGCCTACATTAGTTCATCAGTGAATTTCTCAAAAGATTCAAAGAAGATAGATGCACAAGAATCAAATCAAAATTATTCAAGGATCTGGAAACTAAACCAGCAACTATACAACTGCTTGAAGAAAAAAATAGGATCAACACTACACAACATAGGTGTAGGCACCATCTTCCTTAACAAGTAAAACATAGCAAAAGAATTAAAGCCAATAATAAATGAATGGAATGATGTTAAACTAAAAAGCTTCTGCAAAGCTAAAATATTAGTCTAGAGTCTCAAGTGAGAACCTACAGAATGGGAGAAAATCTTTATCCACCACATCTTGGACAGAGGGCTAATATCCAGAATATGCAAAGAACTCAAAAAATTGAATACAAAAACCAAAAATAATCCAATCAATAAATGAGATAGGGAACTAAATAGAAATTTCTCAATGGAGGAAGTCCAAAAAGCCCTTAAATATGCGAGAAAATGCTCTACAACACTAGCAATCAGAGAAATGCAAAAAAAACTTCACCGAGATTCCACCTCACTTGGGTCAGAGTGGCAAAAATGAAGAACACAGACAACACAATGACAGATGCTAGAAAGTTGAAGCACAGAGAACATTTCCCCACTCGTTTTAAGATGTCAGAACTCAAAGTGGGGAGATCATAAATGGGCATCAGCTTTGCTTGCTGTGTCAATATCCATGTGCTCATGAATGTGTGGCAACTATTCCCTCCAATATGTCAGACTATGTTGAAAGAAGGAAAAAATAAAGATTCAAGGAAGAAATAATTACAACTTCCTAGCCAATTTATTGAATGGAATACTTTTGGTTTTGGTGTAAACAAAATGCAAATAAGATTAGAAAGGAATAAAATGGTGTCTTTTCAGAGATGACATAATTATCTATGTAGAAAATTCCCCACAATCAAAGAATGACCAGCAGAGGCAATAAGGTTATATACAGAAGCCTCAGAACAGAAAATTAATATAAAAAAGCCAGTTAGTTTGCTATATAGTAACAAAAGTATTAGAGTTTATAATTTAAAAAAGCACTCCCAAGATAAATATTTTATATACAAATATGAAAAAATATGCATAGGCATAAAAGTAGCAAATGGTATATTAGTGATAAAAATCAAAGGCATATGTAAATGGAGAATTTCCTATTCTCATGAATTGTAATATTTAATATCATTAAGATATCACTTTTCCTTACCTAATTCATAGATTCATTTCAATTCTAGTGGAAATTCCAGCAATTGACTAAAATTTGAACTGAAAGGTAAAGAGTCTAAAATAGTCAACATAAATCAGTAATATAGGCAAACATCCTACAATAGAGAAAAGTGGTCCAAAGTCAGATGATTCACACTCTGACCTCCAGTTGGGATAATGATGCTGTTGATGAAAAAATGATCAGTAGAAAGCTCTGGAAAGGGTGCCACATACCTGCATGCACACCCAAATTATCTTTGATTAATAATAATAATAATAATAATAATAAAAACAGAAGAACGAGGAAAAGTAACAACAACACAAATGAATGTGAAAAGTATAGAAAGGATACTCTTTTCAACAAATAGTGCTGAAACAATAGAAAATAGATTTGGAAAAAAAAAAAAAGAGAAAGATCCAGGCATAGAAAAATATACCCTGTGTAAAAAAAGTCATAAACATAAAAGAAAAATGTAAAGCAAAAAATATAGAAGAAAGTCAACATGAGTTTGATTTTAGTGTTGGGTATTATTTTGGTAAAGCATTATTTTCTTTTTCTTAAAGATAATTTTTATTTGCCTTAATGAAAAAACACCGCATATAGAGAGAACCCTATGTACTCTCATTATTTTTTCTGCCTTGTTTAGCTTTATAAATAAATTGAAACACTGGTTAACTATTTGACTCTGTAAAGAACATAATTTTCTATGTGAGTAAAAACCATTTCCTTTCTATTGTTATATTCAAAGTTCATTTGGTTTAAATGTCAAAGCATTAAGGAGTAAAAGTGTCATCCCATTTAAAAAAAAATACAGAGCAATGGAAAAAAAATTCAATAAATTTTCTCTGCCTCTTTGCCTATGGGCTTTTGATGCCTGATAATTCTAGAGTATATAGTTGAAATAAATTCTTGCAAAAAAATTCATGTATCTGAAATGGCCTTAATTTGTTGAGACACTTCACTTCAAGCCTTGTTTGTAAATTTTGCACCAAGTTTTCATTGGGGTTTTAATGTTATTTTCTGTGCATTTCTGGAGTCTGAACCAGGAGTGCTAAATTGGCATAAAAATACTTCCCAGGGCTGGAGCGGTGGCTCAGAGGTTTCGGCACTTGCCTGGCAAGCATGAGGACCCGGGTTCAAACCCCAGCACCACGTACGCAACTGAGTGTTGGAGCAACTTAGGCCATGTGAAAAACTCAATAAAGTTGTTTCTCTCTTTCTCTGTCTCTCTCACTGTCCCTCCCTCTTTAAAAAAAAAAAAAAACAAAAAAAAAACTTCCCAGTTTACATTGAAGCCGCTGGGGAGCTGTTTTCTTCCAGCCCTGTTGATGACGGAATATATATATGAGCTATTAGCACCTATGTGAAATGCATAATAATAGTTTCTCATTACTGAGAAATAACCCTAGCTTTAAAAGATTGCCATACTGCTGAAAAATAGTAGTTTTGAATAGGTCTTACTTTATGGCTGCTTTTCCAAAAATATTTTCAATCTATGAATGGGTTCAGAGTTTAGTATTCTTTTTGTCCAAATGTAAATTGAAAAAAATGAGTAATTGTCTGGTTTCTCTTATTTTTACTCTATTTCATGTGTATGAAATTTTTTAAAAAATGCAATTGCTATTTAACTTTTAAGAGAGTTTTCCATCACTTGAAACTAAACTTTTACAAAGGACCATTTTTTTCTGTAATCATGTAATTACTCTTGCTACTTAGTGATCTCTAATGTTCCTCATGGAATATGATTTATAGTTCCTGTCTTCAAAGTCACCAGCACTGATCAACACATAAATGGTAGTGGAGGCACTGTGAGTTGGACTGCTTCCAGAGCACATTACCTTTCTTTTACTGTGTAGCAGGGCATGGTCTTTACTTGTGATCACATGGATGTGCCTGATCTTTCCAGCAGGTTATGGCATTCTGCCCCTGCACTGAAGTTGAGCCTTGCTGTGATGAACAACAGCATGCATTCAACTCATCTTGAAAGAATGATTCCCTGACCATGGGGGTTGAAGATGTATCATTACCATATGGCTAAAACTGCTTAACTGTATTTTTAAGGAAATTCAGGACACTGCATTTCTATGTGAAAATCAAGATTATTTAACTTATGAATAATGAATTCCCTCCAGTATATTTTAGAAAACAAAATGTCTTATATTTTCAAATTATATAACCTGCAATTAAATCATAAGATTTTCAAACATTGCCTATATATAGTTAAAGTTGAATTTAAATAAATCACTGTAAGAATACAAAAATCTTGATTTTTCTTCATATATTAAGTAATTAAGGCTGTACCTTATGCCTTATGTATTTTTCTCATGAGAGTATTGATCATCCCTATATACAAATTGAAGAAAGTACTTTTTGATCATTGAATAA
>PVKS010043603.1:0-14783 GCA_004027875.1 Aplodontia rufa | reverse complement strand
TTTTTTTTTAATTTGTTCAACATAGTCTTACATATTGGAGGGAATCATTGTTACATACTCATATTCATGCATATGTGGATATTGAAGTTCATTGCTTCTTAATTCTTTTCTTCAATGTATTACTATAAAATCTATCCATGTTTGTGTGTATGTTGTTTGCTCATTATTTAATTTATTGGTTTGCGCTAATCTATTCGTTATATGGGCACACTTATAATTCCAGTGATTCAAGAGGCTTAGGCAGGAGAATTACAAGTGGGAGCAACTTAGCAAGACCCTAAGAAACTTCACAAGACCCTGTCTCAAAAACAAAACAAAACAAAACAAAACAAAATAAAACTATAAAGGGCTAATGATATGGTTAAGTGGTTAAATACCCAAGGATTCAATTCCTGTTGCTGAAATAAAGAAATTCAATTAATTAATTTAAAACATTTAAAATAATAAACTCTATCCATGTTGGTCAGTATCTTAGTTGCTCATTCTTTTAATTTATTTCTTTGTACTAATCCAGCACATGAGTATATTACACTTCTTTATTAATTGCATTCCAACTATTTTGAATCTTTAGCTATTAAGAATAAAGCTACTGTAATCATTCTTATTTAAATCATTTTGTGGCATATGTATTGTTATCTTTGCTGTATACATAGAAGTAGAATTTCTGGATTATGGGGTACATCTGTGTGAAGTGATCGGAAACTGCCTAAATGTTTATTAAATGATAACACTGTTTTGTATTGCTACTTCAATTTTTTTCTGTTTATTCATTAAATCACAAATAAAAATGTCTATATCTATTTTGTACAAAGTGTTTTGAAATGCCTATATATTGTGGAATGACTCAGTCAAGCTAATTAATATATACATTAGCACACACACCATTTTTTGTTGTGGGAACATTTACATTCTACACTCATAAATTTTAAAAAATGCAATACATTATTATTAACTATAATTTTCATTTTACAAAATTAATCTCTTGAACTTATTCCTCCTAACTAAAATTTTGAATCTCTGTTGAATATTGTCCTTGCCACCATTAGTCACCTTCCAGCACTGGGAACCATCATTTTACTCTTTCTCCCTACTCCTCACCCATCTCTCTCTTCTCTTCTTGAGAAGAGACTGAGTGGTAACAGTAGGCAGGTGGAGCATGGCTAAGGAAAGGTAGGTCACTATGGATGTGCCCTGGAAGAGTTCTTTCCCTGGGACCCTTTCCCTTTCTCTCTGCTTTCTGGCTGTCATAAACTGAGTAGTTTTCCTCCACCATGATGTTCTGTCTCACCTAGGTCCCAGAACAATGAAGCTGACCAAACATGGAATGAACACCTAAAACCATGAGCCAAAACAAACTTTTGCTCCACTAAGTTGTTCTTGTCAGGTATGTTGATCACAGTGATGAAAAGTTTACTAACACAGAAGTTGATTTCAAGAAGTTGGGTTATGACAAACCTCATCATGTGGTTCAGAAGATTTTAGAACTGGCTTCCTGGAAGAAAGCAAAAGTATTTTTAAAACTTACAGCTTATCAAGGAAAAAAGTGAATGTAAAATTGAGCCCAAGAAACTGTGGTTATTCAAGAGTTTATAGACACTAAAAAGATATTAAGCACTTTGCACAGAAATAATCAGAAAAAGTAACCTGCGGGCATCTCAGGAATTGCCTATACCATATCCATCAAATACTCAAGAGTGTAAAAATAAAAAACAGTTCTTTTGAAAAGCAATCCATGGGGCCCTAGCTATTGTTTCTCTGTGATCAGCTGCCAAAGCACTCAGAAACCTCTGCAGTCATGACCATGGGGAGTCTAGTTACCGCTCTAGTTGGTGGCAGACCACAACATTGTCCATATGGTGATGGTTCTACAAGAATATATGGTGCTAGAGTTAGGGCAGCTTGTAGGCTTCTACTGCAATTTCAAAGGGAGCCTATGAGAGGCATCTCAAAGCATAGGAGAGTAAAAATTCTGACATGTATTGACATGTATTGAAAATTAATGTTTGAAACTAGGAAGGGAAGCACAAAACTGGCATGGAGACTCCAGGAAAGGAAATATGGCACTAGTGTGTACTGATGACTGTGGACAGCTGCTGAATGCAGAAAGAGTCAAGTTAAGAAAGAGACCATGTGCATGCACTACAAGCAGCAAGGACCAGTGAGTGGGCAGGATTGCTCAAGTCCCTTAGAGAACATCTCCAATTTGCTCCCCATATGATGGAGGTGGAGCTACAGGACCATATTCCTAACTGTATTTCTGTCTTGTTTTGGTTTCATTCCTTCTTTCTTTGTTCCTACTCTTCACTTTCGTAATGAGAGTGTTTACTCTTTGCAATTAACATCTCATTTCCCCTTTTGTGTCTGTTCAAAACTGCTGTTAGTTTGTTTTTATTCCATGCTTATTCATTCAATTATTTATTTGTTAGCACACTTCTTTGTACAGAATAATGGTTTTCACTGTGGCATATCTACACACACATGCATTACTAGGGATTGAAAACACAGGGCCTCATGCTCGCTAGGCAAGCACTCTGCCAGTGAGCTACATTGCAAGTTCTAATCTTTGTATATGTTTTTATTTTTGAAAAAGGTAGAAGAAGCTTAACAGCCTTTCAATTTATTTTTTTATTTGTTCAACATAGTCTTACATATTGGAGGGAATCATTGTTACTAATCATTCATACATGGATATTGACAAAGTAACTTAAGGCCAATCATAGGTTAGGATCTCCCCCCTTAGTCCACTCCCCACACTCCTGTCTCCTCTGCACTACCCCCATGTTATACACAGAAATAAGCATATACATATATATTAATTTTTTAAATTTCTGAGTTTCTCTGCCTATCTGTGTACAGTTGGGCTTCTCATGGGAATTGAGAATTCCCAGTTGCATTGATAACCCCACCTATTCCCTCCCTCCTCTCCCTTCCTCCCTCTCTATTCCCCCTACCTTCATAGTTTTGATTCTCCCAGCTTATGTATAATTTCAAATATGTTGAGTTTATTATTAAAATCTAGCTACCTTTTATCCTGTTTTAGATTTTATTCTAGATTCCACATATGAGAGAAAACATTTGACCATTAAGTCTCTGAATTTGGAATATTTCACTCACCATAATTTTTTCGATCTAAGTCCATTTGGCTGCAAATGCCATGATATTGTTCTCTCCAAAGCAGAGTAGAACTCCATTGTGTGTGTGTGTGTATATATACCACAGTTTTCGATTCCACTCATCCAGAGAGGGTCATCTGGGTTGGCTCCATAGTTTAGTGTCTATTAATTGGGCTGCTATAAACAATGATGTTGCTGAGCCTCTGTATTATGCCAATTCTAGCTCTTTTGGGAAAATACCCAGGAGTGGGATAACTGGGTCATAAAGTGGTTCCAGCTCTAGTTTTTTGAGGAGTCTCCACATTGCATTCCAGAGTGGCAATACGAGTTTTCAGTCCCACCAACAGTGCGATAGTGTTCCTTTCTTCCCACAACCTCTCCAGCATCTGTTATTGTTCATATTCTTCATTTTTGCCACTCTGACAGGAGTAAGGTGGGATCTGAGTGAGGTTTTGATCTGCATTTCTCCAATTGCTAGTGATGTAGAACATTTTCTCATATATTATATTATTGGCTTTTTGGACTTCCTCTGTTGAGAAGTTTCTGCTTAGTTCCCTAGCCCATTCATTGATTGGATTATTTTTGGGGGGAATGTTCAGTTTTTTTTAGATATTTGTATATTCTGGATATTACTAATTTGTCGGAGGTGTAGCAGGAAAAAATTTTCTCCCATTCTGGAAGTTCTCTCTTGACACTCTTGACTAATTCTTTAGCTGTGCAGAAGTTTTTCAGTTTAATGACATCCCTCTCATTAATTCTTGGCTTTAATTTTTGTGCTTTAGGTGTCTTGTTAAGGAAGGAGGTGCCTACACCGATGTCATGGAGTGTTGATCCTTTTTTTTTTCTAGCAATTTTATTTTTGCTGGTTTAATTTCTAATTCTTTGATCCATTCTGATTTGATTTTACTGCAAGGTGAGAGATAAGGATATAATTTCTGTTGTCTGCAAATGGCTGTCAAGTTTGTCCGGCACCATTTGTTGATTAGGATGTTTTTCCTCCACACTATATTTTTGGCCCCTTTGTCAAATATCAGATAGTTAAGTACTTGTGAGTTTGTTTCAGTATCTTTTAGTCTGTTCCATTAGTCTTCATGTCTGTTTTGATACCAATGCCATGCTGTTTTTGTTACTGTAGCACTATAATATAATTTCAGGTCTGATATTGTGACATCTCGTGCTTCCTCTTTCTTGCTCAGTGATGTCTTGGCAACTCTGGGTTTCCTGTTATTCCAAATGAATTTGAGAATTGATTTTTCTGTATCCATGAAGAATGTCATTGGTATCTTGATGGGGATTTCATTGAATCTGTACAGGGCTTTTGGCAGAATGGCCATTTTTTTTTTTAATATTGAGTCTACCTAACCAAGAACATGGAATGTTTTTCCATCTTCTCAGGTCTTCTTTTATTTCTTTTCTTAATGTTTGATAATTTTCTTTGTAGAGATCCTTTATATCCTTTGTTAGATTAATGCCCTAGTATTATATTTGTTTTGAAGTTACTGTGAATGGGACAGATTCTCTGATTACTTCTTCTTCTGAAGAATGCTGCTGGAGTATAGAAAAGCTATTGATTTATTAGTGTTGATCTTATAAGCAGGCACTCAGCTAAATTCATTTATAAGCTCAAGAAGTCTTCTGATGGGCATTTGGGGTCTTCTAGGTATAGGATCATATCATTAGCAAATAAAGATAGCTTGTCTTCCTCCTTTACTATTCAAATTCCTTTTATTTCCTTCTCTTGTCTGATATCTCTAGCATGAATTATGAAGAATATATTGAATAAGAGTGATGAAAGTGAACAGCCTTGTCTTGTAACTGAATATAGAGCTATTGGTTTCAGTCTTTCTCCATTAAGTATAATGCTGGCTATGCCGTTGCCAAAATGGCTCTTACAAAATTAAATCATGATTCTTTGACCCCAATTTTCTCCATAGTTTTGAGCATGAATGGATATTGGATTTTATCAAAGGTCTTCTCTGCATCAATTCAAATGATTATATGATTTTTGTCTTTAATTCTGCTAAGTGGTGAATTATTTTTATTTATTTGCTTATAATGAGTTAGTCCTGCATTCCTGGAATGAAGCCCACAGGATCATGATATATTATCTTTTCAATGTGTTTTTGTACTCAGTTTGCTGAAATTTTATTAAAGATTTTTGCATTTGTGTTCATCAGGGAATATGGTCTATAGTTTTCTTTTCTTGATTTGTCTTTGTTGAGTTTTGATATAAGAGTTATATTGAGGAGAGTTCCGTCCCTTTCAATTTCATGGAATACAGGAGACACACCTCACAGCCAAAAATAGACACAGATTGAAGGTTAAAGGTTGGAAAAAAAAAAACCTACCAGGCTTGTGGCCCAAGAAAACAAGCTGGTATTGGGGTCCTTATATACGACAAAGTTAATTTTGCATAAAAATTAGTCAGAAGGGATAAAGAAGATCACTACATCATAGTAAAAGTAACAATACATCAAGAAGACATAATGATAGTTAACATTTAGGCCCCTAATTACAACCTTTCTAAATATAAGGAAAAATTACTCAAGGATATTAAAAATCTTATCAATTTCAACACAATAATACTGGAGGACTTTAATATACCACTATCAACAACAGACAGATCATCAAAGCAAAAAAGCAATAAAGATATCTCTAACCTAAACAGCTTTATCAAACAATTGGACTTAACAGACATTTACAGATTATTCTATCCCAAATTGGCTGAATTTACCTTCTTCTCAGCAGCACATAGATCCTTTACCAAATTATATCACATTGTAGTCCACAAAGCTCATCTTAGCAAATACAAAATTTTGATGTATTTCCATGTATCCTGTCAGACCACAATGGTATGATCTTAGCAATTACCAGAAGGAAAAACAACAGAAAATACACAAATACATGTAGATTGAATAATACCTTCTTATATGAAGAATGGATCAAAGACAAATTGAGAACAGAAATGAAGAAATTCTTGGAAATGAATGAGAATGTTGAAACAACATATTAAAATCTCTTGAATAGTATGAAAGCATTCTTAAGAGGTAAATTTATAGCACTGAGTGCCTTCATCAAAAGTCAGGAAAGAGCCCAAATAAACAGACTTATGCTCCAACTCAAATTCCTACAAAAAGAGGAACAATCCAATCTCAAACCCAACAGAAGGCAGGAAATAACTAAGATCAGAGCTGAAATCAATGAAATTGAGAACAACAACAACAAAAATACAAAGAATCAACAAAACAAAGAGTTGGTACTTTGAAAAAATAAATAAGATTGACATACCCCTAGCCAACCTCACCAAAATGAACTTTTCCTCTTACATCTTTTTAGAAGTGGAGTCTGAGCTGACTACATTCTGCTCAATTCTCAGTTAAGTATGGATAAGGAACTCAAACAGAGGTATCTGAGACTGAGTCTCCTTTTCTGAAGAACTTCCTCCTCTGTTACTGTTTGGACATGAGATATCCTCCTTAAGCTTACATGTGAGACAATGTAAAAGAATTCAAGGGTAAAATTGTTGGATTGTGAAAGTTGCAACCTAATCAGAGGATTAACTACTGATATGGATATATTGGTAGTAACTAGGTAGATAGAATGTGGCTGAAGGAGGTGAGTCACTGGAGCATGGACCTTAACACTTGTATTTTATTCCTGATGAGTGAAGTGCTCCCTGTGCTTTTTGGTTACCATGTCTTGATCTGCTTTCCCATGGCACCCTTTTAGCCATAAAATTCTGCTTCATTTTGGCCCCAGAACATGGAGCTGGTTGACCATGAACTGAACCTCTGAAGTCATGAGCCAAAATAAACTTTTTCTCCTGTGCTACATTTGTGAAGTGTTTTGGTCACAATGAAAAAAAAAATAACTAAAATACAATACCAAGAATATTGTCCTTCAAATTTCAGTTAACTCAGTAGACAAATCTTGTTACCACTTTCACTCAGTGCTCAGTTTGGCCTACACATCCCTGTAAATCTGTCAAGAAATATTCTAGTGATAGTGAACAGGATAAACTAAGTGCCTATCTTGTTTCATTTCCCAAAGTTAGAGAAATTATTTTAGTTGAACACAACCATTTTCTGAAGGTCACATCTCTTTTAGAAATTTCCATATATTTTTACTCATGGGTTTAGCCAAATCCCACTACTCATCCAGGAGAAAATTCTGAAATGTCATAACATTATTAGAGCTTTCCACATTATTAGATTGTTAGATACTAAGAGCGCTTAATCTCAATTTCTCTCCTTACTCAAGCCATCTTCCCTACTGTCTATACAGGTGTGTTGTTCCCCTAGAGCACCATTTACTGCACTTCCTACATGATTATCTCCTGAGCAATACTTCTGTGACAAGTACTTTCCTCAAAGAATTTTTGTGAATCATAAGTTATTCATACGAAGAATATGCACTATCTTAGCTCATAATATGCTGTTAATCTTTACCTTTCATGATTTTTATTGTGTTTGCATCAGTTGAGATGTAACTCCTAGCTTTCCTTTCGGAATAAATTAATTTCAAATGCACAGAAATTCTAGCCATATCTTTAAAAATTAGTTATGCGATTTTGATGCTTTACTATTATAAATTTAAATTATATCATTTTAAATTTAACTACTTTCAGAAGAAATGAACACTAATAAGTAACATGGCAGGGGTTATTCCTGAGAAAATAAAATAATCGATACATGCCCTATATAATATAAATATTATCAATTGATTAGTAATAAATAATTCCTTCCTGAAAAATGAAATAATGAATTGTAAACTTCTTTATTTTTATTTTTATGCCAGTGAAGTAAATAGTGTTATCAATTTTTGTATAAATATGCTTCTTTCATTGCTTAATGCTTTTCTCACCCTTCTTTTTAGAAGCAAGTTTTTTTCTTCATAATGACCATCCATGCTGTATGACTTTGCTGGTGCTTGAAATACTTTCCTTACCTATTGATACTAAACATCTTATTGGTAGTCTTTGGGATTCCACTTTAGTCTCATCTATTCAAGAAAAAAAATGAGACTAATTTCAATGTAGACAGATTTTTATTTAATCACACCACATTTTTCACTTAAATTTCTCCTTAATCTCTAGGAACTCCAATTTCTTTCTTAACCAAATGAATAATATTTCTTTATAGCATATCCCAGGAATAAGAATTAATACTTTAGTTCCCTAATAGTAAGAATTTACTTTGTGAATATCTTTTAATTTAATTTTGTCTTTTCATTTTTTATTTATTTATTTATTTTTAAAGAGAGAGGGACAGTGAGAGAGACAGAGAAAGAGAGAAACAACTTTCTTTAATTTTTCACATGGCTTTAGTTGCTCCAACACTCTGTGTACATGGTGCTGGGGTTTGAACCCGGGTCCTTGTGCTTGCTAGGCAAGTGCCCAAACCGTTGTGCCACCGCTCCAGCCCCCTTTTTATTTTTTTGCCATGAACTAATCATTGAGTGATAGAGCTCTGTTGATTTGACTAAATGACAATTAAGTCAATTCTTCTTTGATATAGTCCCAGACTATGTCATCAATCCAGGTTAAATGAATCAATGCTAGAATCAAATATTTTATTTATAAAGCAAATGGGGAGGGAGAAGATAATTTACCAAAAAAATCTAAAATAAAAATGGGGGAGAAATCCAGAGCTCATGTTTTCAGCAGTAGATAAAATCATTGATACTTTCTTTTTTATTTAATCTATTTTGCATATCTTTCAATATCACTCCTTATTCTTTCTTTCTAAAATAAAGTTATTTGGAACAGAAATCACATTTTTTTCTTTCCTCTTAAAATGCATACATTTTATTCTGTTGAACCGTATCAAATATTTCATTTATAATCTTTGGAGGACTGTAAAAATTCAATGACCTTTTCAGACTAAATGAGAATTATGTAGATGAATTCCCTCTCTACCTTTTGGAAAAAAGTGTAAGCAAAATGATGTGTTTGTATTCATAATTTGATATTTATAAAAATAACTCTCTTTTCCCCCTTTGGAGGTATCTTTGGAAAATTCTTTGTATGCTCCACTGTCTGGAGGAAAAGGAGATCAAAAAAGACATATTCTTAATATATGAATTTGAGGAATCCAGGGAATCACCTCTTTATTGAAAATCTTCAAGTACTTATTGATTGGTTGAAGTTAGGGATCCTAATAGGATTTTTAAAATAAGTATGTTATGTTCATTAATTTATTTTAGGACAAAAATAATTTTCTTTCCAATGTTTTTGATGAAAAACAACATGGGATGATAGTAAAATTATAGCACCACTATTTTACTAAATGTAAACCCAGAATAAGAGTGTGGTCAACATGTATTGAGAAGAGAACAAGAAAGGAAATATCACATAACTTCCATTTGGGCATTAATTATTTTATTGTGATGCAATTTACAAGTAATAAAGTTTACAAATACTAAGTTCACAATTGTAAAATTTTACTTACATATAAACATGTTCAACTACCATCCCCATGAATTTACAGAGCATTTCCAGCACCCAAAGGCTTCCAAACACTAACTCCCATGGGTAATCCCTCTTCTGAATCTACCCATAGATTATTAAATATATTTTTTAAACTCAACTGCAATTGAGAAAGAAAACTTCAATTAACAACTCATTTGTGAATTCTTTTCCGAAAAATTTATATTTGTGAAATTTATCCATGTCACATGTCAGTACTTTGTTCTTTTCCAATGCTCTATAATGTTCCACTGTACAAATATTTCTTAATGTTTCTACTTGTTTTATTATTGATGGACAATTATTTCCAAATTGTAGATATTAAAAATGAAGCCAATTAAATTCTAGAATTACTTTTGGTGGACATTTCTGATCTAGGCAGAGAACTAATGATTCTTTATGTACATACACTTAGCTTTAGTACCAAAACTGTCAACATTTCCACTAAGAGTATAGGAGAATTTCCTTTGCACACATAGTCACCAATACCTGCAACTCCTCTTAATTTTCACCTTTCTGTGGCTGGAACTCATTCGGCAGTTATGGTGCTTGCTTGTTATGCCCAAGTATGCATGTTTGAACACCAGCACCATGTACACAAAGAAGTGTTGGAGCAACAAAAGCCACATGAAAAACTAAAGTTGATTCTCTCTCAACTGTCCTTCTTTCTTAAAATAAACATTTTTCACCATTCTGGTGGGTGTTTGTTTCTCATTGGATTTTAATGTGTGTTTCTCTGATGCATGCCTTCTTTATAATTTCATTTCCTTTTTATAATTTCATTTCCTTCTTTCTTAAACATTTTTCACCATTCTGGTGGGTGTTTGTTTCTCATTGGATGGATTGTAATGTATGTTTCTCTGATGCATGCCTCTTTTATAATTTCATTTTCCATTTGATTTTTGTTAGTGTACAAAAATGTACAATATATTTTTATATTGACTTTAATTATGTCAAACTTGCTAATTTTATTTATTATAACGATATGTAAAACTTTGGTACTTTATATCAACACAATAGTTACCTGCAAATAAAGACCATTTTATTTCTTTTTCTATCACTCTATTACACCTATACTTCTTTCTTGTGCTACTTATCTTTCTTGACATCTAGGATGTATAGTAAATAAATTTTAAATGTGAATATAGTGAATCCTATTTCTGTTCATGACTTATTTTTTCTTGGATTTCTTATAGTAACACTCAGGGTGCATATGTATTCACAGTGTAGGAGAGAGTAAACGAATCCAGACATATTCAAGGATAGCTTTGGAACTTACTATGATTTCTTCCTCTGAAGGAGTTTATATTTCAGTTGACTATAATGTTCTTCAAACTTCAAACTGTTCCCATTACAAAATTCTGCAGACCTGCATTTTCAAATCAAAAAAATGATATTAACACAAACACCTCAACATAGGTTCTTTTTTAAAAATTAAATGTGCAAATACGCTGGAGCAGTGGCTCAGCAGTTAGGGTGCTTGCCTGGCATACGCAAGGACATGGGTTCAAACCCCAAAACCACATGCACAATGAAAGATACATGAAAAACTAAATAAAATTGATTCTCTCTCTCTCTCTCTCTCTCTCTGTCTCTCTCTCCTAGTGTCCCTCTCTCTTTAAAAAAAAAGATTAAATGTGTAAATATATGTAAACACTTAAAATCTGCCAAGCATACTGTGAGTGCCATGCTATTAATGATGAATAGATGAGAAAAGTGAAACAGGATTATATGAATAACTTAGAAATATTAGAAAAATTTTATCCTCCTCAGTAAAGATCAGTGGATAGTATTTTTAAAATTTACATGACAGTTCACAGACAGTTTGAATGTAAAACAAATGCTCATCTATTCATGCATATATTCTTTTTCAGCACAGATCTGTCTTCCTCTGAGTCACATATAACTATCTGATAAAGCATTAGTTTTAATGACTGAAGACTGTATCTGAAGGAATATTTGTGATTCTTTGGGGAAACAATTGGAAAGAAGAAGTGTACATCTCTGATAGATTTTTGGTAAACATTTCATGGAATATTACAGGAGATCAAGATTTTCCTTTGATTTCTAAATAACATTACTAAGAAAAAATAAAGTAATACATATTCTCTCTCTTATGAGGTTGATTTAAAAAGCAGATCAGAATATATAATAGTAATGATTAGAGGCTGAGAAGGGTGAGGGAGAGTAGAAAATAGGTGGTTGGATACAGGAACCCACACAGATAGAAGGAATAAGTTCCATTGTTCAATAGAACAGTAAGGAAACTATATTGAAAATAACCAATTACAGATTTTTGAAGAACTAGAAGAAATGACCAAGAAAGGTCCAAATACAAAGTAAAAAATAGCAGATTGAAATATTAATCACTCTGAATTGATTGGTACGTATTTTCTACATGCATTGAAATATAATGCTATACCCTATAAAAATGTGCAATTATTATATGTTAAGTAATTTTTAAATGTTTGAAGAGATGGAAATGTTAAATATTCTGATCTCATCTTTACATACAGTATTTTCCATAAATTTGTATAAGTTTTTTTTTATTAGATGGTTATAGAGATACAATTGAGGGGGAAACATTATCCAACATTCAAGAACCATTGTATATATATTTAGTTATCCAGGGCTAATGCCATATCATGGATGCCCAGCTTGGGTTTCCCCTCTTGCTGTTTCCCCCAGAAGAACTCCTGAGTTAAATGGATATCTTGTGGAGGACAGAGACCACCTTCTGAGATGATTCCCCCATATTCCCACCATCCAGTCTCCTTGGTGTTCTTCCTACACCCTCCCCCATTCCCCCTTCCTATGCCTCCAAGTATCCTAGTGAGTCATCTCCCTGTTGCATTGAGAATCATACAATTTAAAGTTGTTATTAGTTTAGTCTTCTAACATACTGGTTTCACATATATTCTAGCTTCCACAGATGAGAGATCCCATTCGGCCCTTGAGTCTCTGAGATTGGAATACTTCACTGAGCATAATTCTTTCCATCTCCATCCATTTGGGGGCAAAAGCCATAATACCATCTTCTCTAATGGCCGAATAGTATTCCATTGTATATAAGTACCAAAGTTTTTGTATCCACTTGTCGAGTGGGTTGGTTCCATAATCTAGCTATAGTAAATTGAGCTGCTATAAACATTGATGAAGCCATATCAATATAATATGCTGATTTTAACTCTTTTGGGAAAATACCCAGAAGTAGGATACCTGGATCATAAGATGGATCTGTCCTTAATTTCTTGAGGATTATCCACACTGCTTTCCATAGTGGCTGAACCAGTTTAGGGTCCCACCAGCAGTGTGACAGTGCTTCTCTTTTCCCACAGCCCCTCCAGCATCTGTTGTTTTTTGAATTTTTCATTTTTGCCACTCTAACAGGAGTGAGGTGATATCTCATGGAAGTTTTGATTTGCATTTCCCTTATAGCTAATGATGTAGAGCATTTTCTCATATATTTGTGGGCTTTCTGGACTTCCTCTGGTGAGAAGTTTCTTTTTAGATCCATAGCACATTCATTGATTGGGTAATTTGTAAATTGGTGTTTAGTTTAGTTCTCTCTATATTCTGGATATTAGCCCTCTGTCTGAGGTGTAGCAGGCAAAGATTTTCTCCCATTCATTTAATTTTGATTTTACAATTTGAGCCATGGGAGTTTTTTAAAGGAAGTACCTGCCAACTCCTATATGCTATAATGTTGACCCTACTTCTTTTTCTAGTAACTTTAAAGTTGTTGGTTTAATATCCAGGTCTTTTATTCATTTTAATTTAATTTTTGTGCAGGGTGAAAGATAAGGATCCAGCTTCAGTTGTCTACATATGGCTGTCCAGTTTGTCCAACACTATTTGTTGAACAGGCTATCTTTCTTCCACACTGTTTTTTGCCCCCTTTATCAAATATCAAATAATTAAATATATGGGGTTTCATCTCAGGATCTTCTATTCTGTTCCACTGATCTTCGGTTCTGTTTTGATACCAGTACCATGCTGTTTTTGCTACTATGGCTCTGTAGTATAATTTCAGGTCAGGGATTTAAATATCCGCTACTTCTTCCTTTCTATAAAGTACTGTTTTGGCTAGTCTTGGTCTCCTGTTATTCCATATGAACTTGAGTATTGCTTTTTTTATTTCTGTGAAGAATGCCATAGGTATCTTGATGGGAATTGCATTGAATCTGTATAGGGCTTTGGGTAGCATAGCCATTTTTATTATATTGATTCTGCCTAACCATGAGCATGGAATGTTTTTCCATCTACTCAGGTCTTCTGTAATTTAGTGTTTGATAGTTTTCTTTGTAGAGGTCCTTAACATTCTTTGTAAGGTTAATGCCCAAGTATTTCATTTTTTTGGAAGTGATGGTGAATGGGAGAGATTTCCTGATTTCTTCTTCTGCGGATTTGTTGCTAAAGAAACATTAGTGATTTGCTGGAGTTGATCTTGTAGCCACCTACTTTGCCGAAAACTTCTATAAGCTCTAGGAGTTTTCTGGCTGACATTATTGGGTCTTCTAGGTATAGAATCATGTCATCAGCAAATAGAGATAACTTCCTCTTTTCCTATACAAATACCTTTGATTTCCTTGTCTTGCCTGATAGCTCTGGCAAGGGTTTCTAGGACTATATTGAACAAGAGTGGGGAAAGTGGACAGCCTTGTCTAGTTCCTGAATTCAGTGGGAATTCTTTTAGTTTTTCTCCATTGAGGATAATGTTGGCTATGGGTCTGTCATAAATGGATCTGACCTAGCTAAAATATCTTCCCATGATTCCTATCATTTCCAAAGTTTTGAGCATGAAGTGGTGCTGAATTTTATCAAATGCCTTCTCTGCATCAATTGAGATGATTATATGATTTTTGTTTTTAATTCTGTTTATGTGGTGAATTATATTTATTGTTTTGTGTATATTGAACCAGCCCTGTTTTCCTGGAATGAAGCCCACTTGATCATAATTTATTATCTTTTTAATGTGTTTTTGTATCCAATTAGCTAAAATTTTATTAAGGATTTTTGCATCAATGTTCATCAGGGAAATTGGTCTTTAGTTTCTTTCCTTGTCATATCTTTGTTGGGCTTTGGAATCAGTGTAATATTTGCTTCATAAATAGTGTTTGGGAGTGATTCCACTCTATCAATTTCCTGGAAGAACTTGTAGAGGATCGGTGTTAGTTCTTCAGTGAAGGCTTGGTAGAATTCTG
>PVKS010043602.1:0-14774 GCA_004027875.1 Aplodontia rufa | reverse complement strand
TTCTGTTGTGTCCTTGTTTTATTCTACAATTGCCCTACCAAACTTGAAATCTACATCCTTATTCCTAATGTAATTTTGTTTTATTTTCCAGTTCAAACATCCTTCTTCTATATATTCACCATCCTAACCATAGGTTATCCTGGTAAAATATAAAAGTCAGAATTGGAAAATCTCATCTGTTCTTTCCACTTTGAGGATAGCATACTTTCCCATAGGTGTCTCGGACCTCCATGTGACCATATGTGTGATGAACCTTGTGTACCCATCCACTAACACAGCACTAGCATCATGATTGGTAGGGCCATTTTTGACACTTATGGGTGCAGCATTCTGAAAACAATTCCATTCCAATGTTTCCAAGGTGGGAAAATAGTAATCATGTTTTTTATACATTGAGAATCCAATGTACAAAAGTCCAAGAGTCAGAAACCCTCAGTGTTAATTTGTTCTCATGAAATCCACAATGATATCCAAAACTTTGACCTGTTTTTTCTTGAAATATGTCCAAGCCGGAAAGCCTCTCTCTGACAATAAAAACTCTTTTGTGTTTTTTATTTTACATTCTCCCTCAGTTCTAACTCTCAGTGTGGAATCTTAGGTAGGCATTTTTTTTTTCATGGAGGAACACTTTTAGTATGGAAATCACTACAAATGATGTAAAATATCATTGAAGGCAATGGTGGAGAATTTTCTACTTGGACAACATCTATTGTAGGCATGTGAATCTGAACTTTCTAAAGACCTCAATTCTGGCTTCAGTTCTTACTTGCTGTATGATCTATGCAAGCTGAATTCACTGCTACGAGAATCAATTTATTCATTTGGAAAGTATTATACACATTATCCACCTCCTGGGGTGTACTGAAGTTCAAAAGTGCCAAAAAAGACATCAAAATGTCAAAGCACTACTTTTTAAAACATTATGAAAAGTGTTGTTAAGAAACAGTATAGATTTGCTGTGAAATTTTTATTAAAAGCTATGTGTTCATTTCACTGAAGAGTTAGTAAAAAAAGATGGTCTCAGCTGAGCCATTACCAAAGTCTCCCATTTCAGATGCCATTTGGCTCTAGATGTTGAAACTTTTGAAGCTGGGAGAAAACCTAGATCGCCACTTTCCTTCTCTGTGGTTGAGTTCTGTAATCCCTATGCTGTTAGAAAAAGCCAAGCATTTTCCACGATTGCCTCTCATGCGCATTTACTTGGCTCCCAAATATCTTTTAGGCAGAATGTTCTTCTGTGGTTGTATTAGATTACACTTAACTTTAAGAATATCAATACTTTTTTATACTGAACAAACAGTAAGACACATTTCTAATATGACTTTACTTGAGAATGCCTAAGAATATGTCAAAATCCAATCCAATGTTGTCAGAAGTATTTTGAATTATGTTACACCTCTTAGTAAATTTGCTTTTTGCTAGCTCTTAAATTCATGCTTAGTTGGTTTTAAAACTTTTAAATGTTAATTAAAGTCCATTTCCAGCAATGTTGTGAAGCATCTCAAGTATAAAGTGATGTTTTAAAGGTAAAAAATAATGTTTTCATGAAGTTTTAAAATGAAATCTTGCCGCTCAACAAAGCCATCTTTAAAAAAAATCTTAACATAAAATTACAGAATCTAAATCCAGACCCCTTAGATCATATGTCCCTAATCAGAACACTCTTAGATTAACAAGTACCCTCTGTTTAAATTCTCCCGGGACCTGAAAGTTTAGAACTCTGTAAGAATCGCAGTGCACCATTTGCCCAATTTATAGCTCAGCTTTCTTATATTTAATCAAGTTCCACTGCAAGTTCTGCTTGTTTCCAATTTTGTCCAGAAGAGTTGAGATAAATGAGTTTTGGCGCTTACTTCAGCAGAGTTTCTAAGTCTCATCTGAAGTTTTAGTTTCAAACATACTTTTAAGAGCATTACCAAGACTCTAAGAAAATGGAAATGTAAAACATCATTATTTCTTTCCTAGTTCATTTTGCTTTTATAGACCTAAAACACAACTGTGACAGACACAGCTTAATCTTGTACTTGCAGGACATGCTAGGGGACCTGGGATTCTCCCTCATAGAACCTTTATCATGATGGAATCTGTTTCTCCTTCTCGATTGCCAGCTTCAGAAATCAAGTTTGTCCATTGTGTTCATTCTACATCCTTAGTATGGTGTCTGCATCAGAGTAAGGCACAGACATCTTTCCTTTCTTTACTTTCTTTCTTTTTTTTTTAAGAGAGGGACAGTGAGAGAGAGAAAGAGAATCAATTTTACTTTGTGTTTTTCATTGCTCCAACACTTAGTTGTGTATTTGGTGCTGGGGTTCAAATCCTGATCCTCACACAGGGAAGAGCATAAAGAAAGTGCTGAGCCACAGTTCCAGCCCTGTAACAGACATTTCTCGAATGATTAAATACACACAGGTGTAATTGATTCATGAGCACATGATTGCATGCATAATGGCTGTGTGCATATGTACATAGACAAGGAATCTATCCATCATGGAGACACCATCCAGTGTTTAAATTTCCACTTTAAAATAATTGATTTAATGACTGAAGGATCCGTCTCTTCTCTTGTGGGGACCAGTTTAATGAATCTCAAAGAATTAGCTGTCCAGGGCACTACTCGTTGCTTGTTTCTTTTTTAGGTTTCTTACTAAACTGTGAGAGTCAGTCTAAAATTCACATGTGGCCTTCAGAGGCATAACACACGCATAATCAAGTCCTTTGGGTGACGATAAAGGGGCACACTGTTTATACCTCTACATGTGCAAGCCGCAACCACGATTGTGACCTCTCACATGACTAGGACAGAAATGTGTTAAATCTCCTAGATTACATCTCAGTATCAGGCTTATCACAGTTCTATAAGATGACAAGATCATGCGACATGAACTTATCCTTTGGCAACAAGATACTTGCCCCAGAGGTAAATTTCAATTAGATCCATTCTGATCATCGTGTCTGGCAACTGTGTGACAAAATTATTGCTAGAGGTGAGAATCCAAAGGTGGTTCTACCCAGACGTGGGTAGAGGACTTTATACAAAATAAATGTTAAAGAGTAATCAGAGGGCTCATTTAGTAGATGTTGTTCCACCTTTTTCCTAAAATGAACATACTTTAGTTAAGTAGAGCAATTAGTAGTTTTATCCATGATTATGATGAGCCATTTTAGCAAAAATCTATTTTTATTTTTAAATAGCATATTTGAATAAAATATCATACTGTTCTCAGTGATTCCATTAGCTACTCCTACTGGAAGACAAGCTTCTCAGACCCCAGAGCATATCTAAGTTACTACCCTTTCCTGCCAGCAGCTTGCCCTAATCAAACTTCATTAGGCAACCTATGGGGTTTGTCTTGTGAAGTCAGCCTTATTACGTGCTAATGCATCAGAGGAAAGAACTCTCCTTTTTCTGTTTGAGACCCCAAATAGTACAGGCCAGTATCAGGGCTAGGCAGGATTCCTGCTTTGTGGACATCAACATAAACAATTACCAGACATGGATTTTATACACAGCCAATGGCAAATGTCACATGTAACTATAGCGATGGCAACAGAATAAACTCAGTAACAGTGGAAACAAAGAAAAATGAAAAGAAAATTCTGTTACCTTATGTATCTTTGCCTGTTGGTGTTAACTATACATACAGATGATGGACATGCTTCTCAACTCTTCTCTATTTTAAAACATATGCAATATATGAATGTGTAAATATATTTAAAAAATTTATTCCTGCATGTGTGTATGAATGTGTGCATACATGAATGTGTGAACAGGGTGTTTCTGATATACATACATGCAACCATGTTTCTCAGGACACCAGCACAAAGGGTTGTCTTGACAGTGGTACTATACCCCTCTGTGGTATTACAGCTTGCTCTAAACAGTGTGTACTACTGTTATAAATGAAAAGGAATCTAAATGATAGCCATAAAATTGACATATAGAATGAAACTGTTGCTCCCCATTTTCTAAGACAAGAATATCATGAGGATTCTAGCAATTAAATTTCAGAAATCCTTTAGGCAAGAGATTGTTACTAGGTCCAAATGAAAAGGAACGGCCTGTTGAGTATCTCCTAACACGCACGGATCTGCCTGGGCAGCTATTATGGAAAGATACGGAGCAACCGGGCATGGAGGCTGTCCATCAGCATTAGCGATCTCGCTGGGCACTCACCAGCTAAATTCGGTTTCAGAACTTGCACTGGTTTTGAGTCATTGCCTCTGTAGAGATAACTAGAAATCTCAAAGCCAAATCCCCAGTCATGGTGCTTATTTCCCTCTTGGCTTAGTGAACCTGTTCTTCATCAAGTCCTTGAAAGCGATAAAGCCCAGCTTAAGTGTGCTGTATTCCATTAACTGTGTAATATGGAAATATGAGGTTCCAAAAGATGACTAGCTTTAAGGTTGTAGAAGGCTGTCTTTTAATAATTCTGCATTTTCCATCCCGCTATCAGCCTAAACTGAAAGTGGAATCACGGAGCAGGCAGCACCAGGCACACGAAGGATTCAACACAGGAATGCCAGCTAGGCAGCCACCGCTTGCAGAACTGTCCCAGCAGGCTTTGTGACACCATTTCTATAGGTACAGACTTTTGTCAAAGTTACGCAAGTCTTTGGACCAGGCCATTGGCTTCTGTACTTCCTGATGGCCCACTAAGGGGGATACAAAATACCTAAGCTGAGATGGAATCCATGGACCATATGGCTTTAGCTCTTTCTAAAGTCCAGACTGTCACACACAGCAACCAATAAAAAAAAAATGCCACAGGAGGTAGATTCAATGCTGAAGCCTGTAAAAATGTGGCTATTCTGATCTTTTTTTTTTTTTCTTTTTTCTTTTTGGAAAACTCAAATCCTGGTGGTGTTTGCTTTTTCAAAGAGATAGCTCAAATATTGCTCCCCATCAATACTGTAGGACTCTACAGCCTTTTTATTTTTTAACAGTTTCCAGATGCACCTAGTCAATACTTCATCAGTCTTCAAGCCAGGGGTTTATTTGTGTCTTCTACTGGTATTATTTGAATTGGCCCACAGCCACTTGTACCCTAACTTTTCTCTGGGATGCTTTAAAACATTCACAGAGACATCTGAGATGGTAGCTGATGAAAACAGAGTCCTTTATCCCAACAGTGGCAGCTGGATAACTTACTGCCCTGACCAATGTCTGGCTCAATCCAGGGAATGGAAGGCACCATTCAAAGCCAGATACCCGTCTGTTTTAAGGATTATATTATATTTCTGTCATCACAATGTTCCTTGACACCCTCACCAACTGAAACACTGCCAGCAGAAGGCCCGTAATTAAATTCTCCTGGAGCAAAATCCACCCCCACCCAGCTTCTGGAAATAATCTACTGCAGCCCCTGCTTCCCTCCCTGTGAAATCCAAGAAAGAGTTCCAGGTCTGAGGCTGATAAATGGAAATAGATTACTCATAACCAACCCATCCTCCCACCGTGGGAAATGATGCCAACCATTTGATTTTGAAATGACTAAGGAGAGACTGTGGTAGATAAAATCCCCAACCGCTGAAAGGTTGTTCTGATTTAATTCCATTTATCCCATCCATACTTTCAAAACGATGATACGTGACCAAGATGTGATTCAGATAAACAACATGTCACCCCTGGACCTTTACATTAAACATAAACGATCATTAATGGTCACATGCAGAAACACTAGGGGAACATTTTGCTGTGTCCAGGAACAAAATGGAGGAAGCTCAGAAGATATCAGATGTAGCCAAAAGTAAAACCGCTGGACACTTACTTTTATTTTTTACTTACACCCAAGTCAAGTAGATATTTGGACAATAAGTTAGAAGACTTTTTCTCCTGCTGTTTTAGTTGTCACAGAGTCCCATCTGATCCGTGGCATGAACAGATGTTGCAATTCCACTCCCAGACATTTCTGGCTAGATTCCAACAGTGGTTTGCACTAAGAACCACGTGCAGATGAAGGAACATATTACACTACCCCGTGCTTGGAAATGGGGTTCTCAGGTACGAGCTCAGGACCTCACAAGCAATAAGTGAAGCCTTCATCAGAAAGAGCCAGGCATTCTGGAAATCTGGCAGTGGGATTCATTAAACAAGGCATTGTCGTTGGGTCAAGCCTTCCTTGAAATCATGAACATGAAGCCTAGAAGGAAAACCTTAAATGGACTGCCTTTCACTGCTGGATCCAAAAGTCTAGAGTTATTAGCCTCTGTGAAATATTCCAACGACTCTTCTTGCTCAAGGGTATTATCTTGACATTTGCTGCTACTTCTGTTTTGCTGCTTTTAATTTTTTTTCAAGCCGATTAGGTTGGTTTCTATTATCATTCAACAGAGACTAGAAGTAAACGTCAGAGTGCTCCATTTCCTGTAACCACAGTCCCCACACAGCTTTCTGCCCTGTAATTTAAACAGCACTTGACCTTGAGTGGCTCTGCAAACTAGCTAAGGGCCTTTGCTTAATCCTTTGCCCACCTCTATTGCAGCAAAAGGCAAAGATGGCTACACATAGGCAGTACGGAGCGGGACAAACAGCCCAAGCTGAACCCGTCCTGCATGGTTGTCAGCAACAGCCTGGCTGCCTGGGCCAACCCCTGGGTAACCTCGCTGAGGTACCTCTGCGCACAAACAGCTCCCATGCCACCTCACCAGACCTCAGAGATTAGCCCACAAGTTGATGTTATCCATGTGGCACTTTCCAGCTCCTATATGATGAAACAGGAGGGTAAAGAGGAGGGGGAGGGCATGCAAAGAGTCACTAAGTAGCCTCCGTATATTTTGTCTTGGAAATGGAAGTGGTTTTATAGTAATATTTCTGCAGAACAGCCAGAGGATTTTAAAAGACCTCAGACAATCTTGCGGATTTCAAAGACTGAATGTATAGAGAAGAGATATCATACGTGTTAAGTTGATGGGTAATTACAGTAGAATCGTGTGGGACAGGGAAAAAGATGAATGCATAGGGGGAGGAGGGAGCAGTGCCGTTTACACAAACATCCTTTGAATCTGTAAAATAAATTATACAGGTGAACACAGAAGTTCATGCTACTTGCTGGAAGCAATAAGGATCAAATTTTGTGGAACTTCTATTCCACAAATCTTCAGGTAGCCTGCCTCCTTTGCAATGGGCTATATCATGTTCTGTTGCACATCTTGTAGCCCTTAAATACTGGTGGCATGGTCTCAGATAGATTCTTGCACGAGAGAGACAGATATATGGATTCCATCAGCTTCTTCCAGGGGAGCTACCCGATTGCCAGGAGGGCATGGTGGTTTGCTTGCTCACGTTCCCTTGGTCCTTCCACTAGTGTCAAACAGCAGTTTCCAGGTCCTCATGGCCAATGATCTTATAGTTCTGGCGGCTTTCTAGGTAAGCAGCCAAATCTGGGTCCCCAGCCTGCTGTGCTCTGTCTTGAGGTGTCTTACCCTACAGATAGCAGTGAGAAGGAGAGAGATACAAACACTTGGAGTGAGATAAAATGCATATGTTATCACAGAAACAGCTATCAGGGTGTTACCCACTAAGCAGGATCTTTCCATGTTTGATGTGTCAGAGTTTACAAATCTTCTGTAATAAACATTATAATCCAGCATGTGAGACTGGAAAATTGAAGTGTTTATCACTTTTGAGAGATTACTTCTCAGAAAACAGAAGTCTGTAGAGTGTCACGGAGCATGCAGGAAGATAGAGCGGCACAGTGACTTTAGGGACCCAGATCCTTTTTTATAAAAGAGAGAAAATACTGCATGAAAAAAAAAATAGGAAGCATGCACTCAGATTTTTAGTTCAGGATTCTATGTTACCAAACTCCAGGAATTGACAGGCAGAAACTGAATAGGGCTAGTCACAAACAATCTGAAAAGTTTTCTTTGCTGGTTTCAAAGTTCTCCCCAATTTATAATTAACTACCTGAATTGCTCCAAAAAATGACATTTTCCCAAGGCAGAAACTGCACACATGCAGATCTCATCTCTTAAATAAATGTAATGGTGCTTAAATCATTGATTATACTTCTAAGTTATATATGTGTCATGGTTACAGTTAGTTACTCAAAATACCAACTTATTCAGTACTTGCTTAATGAAAGCCTCATCTATACATTCAAATTCTTCTCTGGGTTTGTCAGTGGTTAAGTGGCTGGCCAGTCCTTGGAGGCTTTGAAATCCCTAGAGCTTATCAGGATCCTCTCTAAGGTTGATCTTCTGTATACACACCCTCCCCCAGACTCAGTCCAAGTTCAACTCTACCAAGCTCCAACTCCACCTGTTAATCCTTCCCCTAACCTTAAGATAGCCACACTCTTTAAATCCAGATTTACATAATTTTTGCTGCAAAGAAAGCAATCACATTTCAAGCTATGCGGCCACAGGCATCATGGTGAAGCAAGTAAACAGATTACACAAGCCAGGAGCAGAAAAACAACTTCCTTAGTTTGTTGCCACATTTCATCCTACTGAGGCAGTGGGGTATTTTGTCATCAATCTGCTAAAACAACACCAGGCTGAACATCGAAAGAGCAAGTCCAAGTGCACATTCAACTTTCTACAGGTTTCAGTTCCTGCACCTATCAATAACAGTAATTCCCACCCTATCTAATTTCTAGGTTAGCATTTAGGGAATAACATAAGGAAGCAAATGGAAAGAAACTTTTAAGAATGAAAGATAAATAGAGAGCTACATAAATGCACTAGATTTAAGACTGTAACCATCTCAGAGTCAGGAACCACCCACCCTCCAGAGAACCACGGGTAATTACTTTGGCATCTCAGTATGGAGGCAACATAAAATATAGATTTTAAATTACACTGGATTCAGCCCTGGAAGAGAAATCCTAAAGGAACCTCTTGGTTTCTAGGCCAATGTTTTGAACATGGTCCTGACGCTTTTCCTGGATCTCCCCTCCTTATAACCTGTGGGTGTTCAGCAAGCAGTCCTGAAGTCCCAAGGCCAGGGCTTCCAGAGGTTTATAAAGTGCCATAGGCAAGCACACACTCTCCCTTTGTGCTTATACATTTAAAATGCAGTGTCTCTAAATGAAGCACTCTATTTTTTCCTCCTTTTTCCAAAGCCCCAGGCACTTCCATAAGCACAGAAAGGATGCCTTTGCTATGGGCCCAAGCAAAGGCCACAGTGGCCCGATCAGCCCAGGGGGAGGATGCTTGCACTCGCTCATCGAGTTACCTTGGAGTCCGTCTTTCTCAGAGATGCTCCTGCATCCACCAGAAGCTGGCACACAGCCCGGTTCCGCTGGCAGGCAGCCTTGTGCAGTGCGGTCTCACCCCTAAATCAAAGATGAAATGCGAAGCCACTCATAAAGGGGCTGGGGACAGGCATGGGGGTGCAGGCGGCAGGGGTGGTGGTGGTGAGGCGACTTATCCTACCCTGCTACTGCTGTCCCATGCTGCCCAGACTCCTCCCCTCAGGGCAGCTGAGATCAGGGATGCCAGGAAAATTTCTAGGGAGGTGCACAAGGTGGTGTCAAAAAATTGAGTTTCTCATCCATTGGCCATCCTGTATGGCCCCCAGCCTCTTTTCCAAATAGTATTGGTTAACTAGGCTTAGTGATTCTTTTTTAAAGCGCTATTGTTTCACTTAGAATATTCTCAATGGCGTTATCAAATAGGCCACTTGTATAGATTTCTTTGAACACTGCAGCAATTTCTGTGTGTCTGTCTGCGCAGAGTATGAAGGACCCTGGGGGAAGGGCATAGGGAGCAGCATGGAAGTTCTCTGCCCTCGTGTTTTATCTCATGGGGCTTGGTTGGCATGACCTGGCCTTCGGAAGAATAAATATCTCCAGGAAACCTAACCTCGGGTTGACGTCCACCCTGCTCAGCCCACTTTGAGTTCTGTGTGCATGGCAGGTGGAAGGAGAGGCAGCCTCAGAGGAGGCCCAGTGAGACCTTCAGGGGCCCAAGTTCCCCAAGCAGGCAGCGCGCCTGGGACCAGTCTCTCGGGGCGGGAGGGGCTGGAGAACAGTGGACAGGTCTCTGTGACGGGCAGATGGAGACAAGTAAAAGGATCCTTAGTGCCTTAGAGTTCCACGGGAAATCAAACGTAGCCCTTAGAGAAGGCACACGGGGTTAGTAGCAGCAGTACTCAGCAGTGCCAGGGGGACGCGCCATGGGTGCACCAGCTCTACGCAGGAGCCACGGCCAGTTCCTCCCATGTCCAGCAGCTCGTAGCTCATATTCCTTTCCACTTTCCATTCCTTCCATTCCTGCTTCTGCTCCCGCTGCTCTCTAGCTCATTTCTCCCCACTCCCACTCATCTTTGATCCTTCCTAAGTTTCTCTGAAATTTTCCAGTGGTTCCCACATGGATGTCGGGGTTACTTGCTTAGCCTCTCTTTGCTCCTGTAGGTGGGGCCGTAGCTACTTTGCTTGCCAGAGGAATAAGAAAGTTGAAAGCAAAATCAGTTTGGGACCACCCAGAGCTCATGACTGTCACAGTTACTCAGTGCTGCAGCAGTGGACGTGACTCGGTCCATGCCAGACTAACAAGCTGTGTCGCTGCATGCAGTCATGCCTCAGGGCACTAGGGCTCCATTTTCCCACAAAGCTCAGGTGACAAAGAATACATATAATGGGTGTATATAAAGGTAAATACATTTATTTAGACTTCTCAGGAGTCTAAGAAGTGCCAGTGTTGGGGCTGGAGCAGTGGCTCAGTGGTTACGGCACTTGCCTGGCATGTGCAAGTACACAGGTTCAAACCCCAGCACCACATACACAACTAAGTGTCAGAGCAATGAAGGCCATGTGAAAAAATCTCAATAAAAAATTGATTCTCTCTCTCTCTCTCTCTCTCTCACTGTCCCTCTCTATCAAAAGAAGAAGAAGAAGAAGCACCAGTGTAAAAGTACCTTGTTTCTAGGAAGCTCTAAAAGATGACTAACATTGTCTCTCTATGCGGTCATTTTATGACACTTGTCATCAGTTTTTATGATGAAATGTTTTATTCAGATTAGCACTGCAAAGTTATAAATACAGTTGAAAGTGAACTTTTAATAAATTAATTAAAATTACCTTATATGCCTTATAGATTACAGTCTTCCCCTAGATATGTTATGAAGAAAATAATCTAGACCATGCAATGAAAGGCAACACTCACGTTTCGCTGTCTGCCATATCCAACAATTCGGAAGGTCCTAGATAAAAAGAAAGCAGGAGGCCCATCAAAAATGAGCTCTGAAGCTAACCATTAACAGAGAACCTAAAGTCACAGAATCAAAATACCCTGGGAAGGATTTTAAAAGAGTAATTTCAAGATAGGGATAATAAACCAAAGAGAGAGAGAAAGAAAACGATTGTTTTTCCTTTTGATCACTAATCTCCCACGAGAGTCAATAATGTACAGAATGGGAGATGCAAATGACAATGTGGTCTCTGCTGTCAACAGACGTTTAATCAAGTTGAAGAAATAAAATTCACTGGAATGGAAGAGTAGAAGAATGATTAAGTAACTGGACAGAAAAAGGGTCAATCAGGTGGGCCATATGGGCTGTTTCTCACTCTCCAGCTACAGAATACCTTGGATGGGGATTCCCAGAGAGCATGGGAGACCTGTAAACACGACACATATCATTTAGTCTAACCTTTTTACATCAGAAAAAGAGTGAAGTTTTACTTTTTTGTAAAATTTCCCTTCTAAAACCTGGAAGAAATGTCATGCATACCCATAATGACACTAGCTATCAAGACTCTACTGGTAGCTACATACAGGTTCCTGATCTCTCTCTCTCTCTCCCTCCCTCCCTCCCTCCCTCTCTCTGTTCTAGTTAATAAATAGACTTTCTAACAGGTCTCTGCCTGGAATGTAACTAGCATGAAAAAATTGTTATAAGAAAAATAAAAGTCTTATATTACCTGTATTTCCAAGTTTCTACCCATCCTCTACCGCTTATTCCCAAGTATTTAATGAAGTTTACACTTTCATGCTTACAACTAATAGTCGGTTGGTTCCTACAATTTCGTTGGTTCCTACAATTTCATTGGTTCACATCAATGGAAATGACAGGGGCACAACTGACCATGTGTTCCTCAGGTTTCCCAGCTCTAAGAGCTAGAACTTTCACTCTTCTAACAGGACGGCCTTCCCTTTTCTGACCTCACACCCCAATCCAACACCTTTCTTAAAGCCCAGTCTGCAACAAGGTCCTCTGGAAAGATCAACTGTAACAGAGGGTCAGGATCCCTTCTCTGAGCTCCCATTCTGCTTCCTCAGTTCTCTGCATTCACTTTTCGAATGCCTGCCTTCTTTCTGAAATAAATTATTCTAAGACTCTTGAGTTTCTGAATCCCTTTATTCTTTTTGTATCCCCCTACCAGGCACCTTGCACATGGACAGATCTAACTCATTCGTTTATATTCTATGATTCGGAGGAAAGAGGACGATCATCCTTCGCCCTCCACCTGGAACACGTGCGCAAAACACTACAAAGCAGACTCGGACAGAGATTAGGAGTGAGGCTTCTGGAGCTGCCCCCACCACCTTGTTCAAAATCTCAGATCTGACACAGTAGATGTTGGACAAGATCTTAATTCCTTGGTTGTCACATATGCAAAGCTGGATTAATGATATTGATCTCACAGGGCTGTTGTGAGATTTCCTGTGTCAATACACACAATGTGCCTAACCCACCATAAGTGCCACTTAGAGTGTAGACGGTGGATCTGTGCTGATCTCTGGCATAACCCAGCTGATAATATCAAGTCAAAATCCTGGCACATCAGTGAAAGAAGGTGATGCACAAGGGTCACCTCACTCCCGCTTAATTTGAAGCCACTAGCTGACTCAAGTCATCTGTGGTGAGAACCAGGCACTCTAGTTTTTGCAATTGCTGTCAGGGTACCCTCAAGAAGGTTAGGAGCAAGAGGCTCCCTGACCCATGGTCTTTCTAAAGAGCTCCAGACTCTTTCAGCGAACCTTTTAATTCAACCATTTTGAAAGAGATTCTAGGAACACAGAGAGCCTGGCCTCGCTAGCAGCGATGCCTGCATCATTCCTGCTAATCATAGAGTACTGAGGCCTCATTTCACTTCCTCTTTATTCGGCTCTGTCATTCAGTGCTCTCAGCACTGCACTCGTGACAGGTCCAGGGACCTCCAAGGTCCAAGCTTCCATGCCCAGTGGGAATATTTTAATTCAGTTAAAACAGCAATGATTTGACAGTCTGAGGGTGGAACAAGGAAGGGCAGGACAGTGTGCTTCACAGTATCTGACCGGAACCTTGCAGTGCAGCTGACTCAGTTATCCTTCACAGATTTTCCAGTTTGTGCTTCCGGCGTGCCTAAGGCCATCCATCCTTCCCCCTTCTCTCTCTTTAATCCTCTGTGGCTGAGGAAGAGGCACTAACACTGAAATAGATACTTGCTCTTAATTAACATCTAAAGAAACTCTAGTTAAGGGTTTGGGGTAGGACTTGGAACGACCAACTTATTCAACCCCAAAGTCCTTTTCCCTTCTATGAACACCATCACAAAATAGCAGAACTTTTCCTTCTTTTTTCAGATCTGGGGAGCAAAGCCAGGGACTGAATGACAGGCAGGTGCTAGACCACTGAACCATATCCCCAGCCCAGTAGAACGTTTTAAGGATTGGCAAGCAAATGACCAATGAAGAGGGGGAAAGGTGACAGCCAGCTCATTACTGATGACAGTGGGGAGCTGCTTTTAATAACACAGGTACATTTTTGAGCTTGCTTTCAAAGGCCTGTGTTTGCATGTGCTAGCGGGAAGGGGGCTGCACGTAAGACACAAGAAGAGTGACTGCCAGGCGTGACCCAACACAAGGCGTGGGCTCCTTCCTGGTTCGTTCCGCACTGACCTATCAGGAACCCTGCTCTACGCTAGCCTGTGCTATGTCATCACCTTGCTGCAAGATTTGGAGGCATAATCCGTGAAGGCCACAAAAAAAATCTCCTGAAACATAAAGTGGATAAAACACAGGACTAAGATTTTCAGAAGGTTGAATCTCACTAATTAGAAAGGATTTTTAAAGAAAGGAAAAAGAGGAGAGAAAAAATAAAGATTGAATTTCTTCAATTTATACAACAGGCAATATTTGGGTTTGGGACTTACATCTCCATGAATTCCTGTTGTGGATTCTGTTAGGCCGGCTGGGGGCGGGGCTTCGGACAAGCCACATGACCAAACATGGCCGACCAGCCATGGCGACAGGCTGGGGGCGTGGCCTCAGATACCTGGCAACGTCATGACGTTGGCTTAAGGCAAGGCAAAGGGCAGATTGCCCGCGAAAATAATAGCCAATCATGACGCTGGCAGACAAAGCTCCAATGGATTGATGGGCCCACCAGCCAATCTCAGAGACCAGCCCCCGTCATCAACTCCTCCCATTCAACCAATAAAACCGACTGCTTGGCGGAGGTCCACACCATTTTTCCCTGCCTTTTCCTCCTACACGCCACTTCCCTTCTCCCCGTCATTTCCCCTGCTCGCTATGGCGGTGGAGAGAGGCATCTTCCATTAAAGGGTTTTGCTCAGCCATTCCTAAGTCTGCCTACTTCTTTGAGCACCCGCGCCTGGATTTATACTCGGGGTTTCTGACTTTACAGATTCCATGCCATCCCCACTAAGGAACTGGGAAGAGTACCATTCAATCCTCAACAGATAATTAATTGCAGTTCTCAGAGTATAAGGATCTCTACCCCTCTCAAAGTTCTCTAAACTGTCTACACATCATCAGGCAACTGACCTGGACCTGAAAATCTCTATTAAAAGAGCTGTGGGTGCACAGTTCTCTGTGAATTTTGCATC